>VKOC01005082.1:0-12486 GCA_009364415.1 Spea multiplicata | reverse complement strand
AAGGGGCACAGGGACAAATGGGAAAGATAGGGAGAAGGGGCAGAGGGAGAAAGGAAAAAGATGGAGAGAAGGGGCAGAGGGAGAAAAGAAAGAGATGAGGAGAATGGTGGCAGAGTGAGAAAGGAGAGTGATGGGGAGAAAGGGGAGGCAGTGTATGTGTAAATGTGTATTTTGACAGTCTATTCATAGTATTACGTAACACAGGTTTAACATAGGGGCACTTTTTAGTATTGTTTATTTGTAATATTTAATATTTTGCATTATATTAACTAGTAATTTTCAGGTTATTCTGGGTTATTATTTCGATCTAACCTCCATGCCAACTGATTTTATATGATTCATCTATTGTAAATTGTATTTGAATATATATGTATATAATAATGCGACATATGTTTTTTCGGAGAGTATTTTTAATGTCTTGTGATTTCTTAATATAGGTATTTGGGTGTGTATATATAATGTGCGAGTGCAAAGCAAGAGAGCTGACCTAGGATTTGGTTGTGAAGCAAAAATCAATGTATTTTAATATAGAGCTATTGTTGAAGGAATCCTTCTTCACTTCGGCCTCACCCTTTATGGCGCACTTGCTTGCTGAGCATGGACAATTGCCTGCAGGGTCCAATCCCACAAAACATACAAACCTAGAACCTACATCTGCTAGCTACCCCCTAAAACTAAAGTATCCTGGGCAATGGCAAGTCATGTGAATTTGGTGATATGATCTGCACCATAACAGCTAGATAGACTATGCTAATTATGTATGGGTAGAATGGGTGGAGCTTTGGGATAGTGGGTGTGGTAAATTAGTAAGTAATTGAAAAAAAGTAACTGATAGCTGGGCTGGAAAGTGTACCTGAACGTTGTTTTCAAATGTTGGCAACTATGTTATGGTGCCTCTTAAGATAAATGGAGAAGGAATGAGAGATATGTGACAGCAATGGTTGTGCGTATGTATATATCAATCACTATACAAATAATGGACCAGTGTGAGTTTGTCAATGTCTATGCATGAGTTAGTGTGTGTGTGTAACTTCCTAATAAGATGTTACTGTATGTACATAAGAATTTATGAATATGTCAGTGTGCTTGTTTATGAGGATCGGTGTGTATTTTTTGATGAGTTGTCAGTTTGTGGATTCCGCACAGAGCTCCTGACAGCCTAAGAGCAGTCTTCTTGGCCACCCACTCTCCTTAAGTCTCTGTCTGTGTCTCACAGCCTCTTGCTTTTTCATTCCGTATCTCCACGCCCATGCAGTGTGTGGATGGGAGGGAGGGCTCCATTTGGGATTCATTCTCCTGTTAGCATCAGAAACATTATGTGAGCTGCCGGCCCTGCTTGTGAGTAGATACACCTGTAAGAGACCATGTCTATTTGTACATAGATCTATATAAATAGATATACGCATTTATATGTTAGCAAACTCATGCTGTCTCTTACTATCTTTCCTGGTAAGTGATTAAATTAAATGCTATTGCTCACATAAATAACTTACGCTTTAATAATATCAGTCTGTATTAGTGCTATAATGTGTATGTATATATAATATATATATAATATAATATACATATTAGTTAAATCTGTGTGCTTACAATAGTTTGTGTATTTTTGTGTCTGCTACATGTAAATGTTTTAAATTATATATCTGTCACTCTGTTTTCAAACCTGGTTTTTCGAAGCGCATTAATAGGACAGGATTTAATAACTACCAATTCCAAAAGGGAGATACATAAAATCCAGACCATTGGTTTGCTTTGAGAAATGTATTTTGAACTACTGCTCTATGTCAATAAATAATCTTGTTTAAGGTTTGTGTATTGATACGTTTAAAAGTAATTTTAAAATATGTTTATAGTTTGTAAAATTGGATATGCTGTATGTGTGGCAGCATATGTGTAGGAATGTACACACTTTAAAGCAAGGAATCTGCTCTCCCAGTAAATATACTGTAAATAATACAAATGGTAAGTGACGGGCTAAGCAATATATTTCGGCATATAAAGTGACTGCATCTGCAATATTTATACTTGAGATAGATGTTATTAATAGTATTTACTAGACTTAGGCACCGGCCAACTCTTTGTGTTCATCTTCGTCTCCGTTTCTGTGTTCTGGCGAATATTCGTGTACATTCTTTGTGTTCGTTTTTTTCCTTGTTTTTTGTAGAAGGGGTTAATACTGGGTTAACTTGGTAAGCATTACGCAGCAGTTTTAACTCTTGGAACGGGGAGACGAGTGGTCTCCCCCAGCCAACTTGCTGCACCAGGATATTAAAAGTCTGTACGAGCAACTCTGTTGGTCCACGGCAGGGGCCTCCTCAAGTGCACTTCATTGGTTGATGGCAGACGAGGCCCCCGGCTGGTGACCAATAGAGTCTCTCGCACGGCCTTTTAACTCCTGACGGCGAAACCTACGGATTTCCGTTCCCGTTAACCCCTGCAATGCTGCGTCCATAAGGTAGGCTAGATGGGCAAGGGACCAGGGAGATTTGTAAAGAAGATGAACATGAAGATTCTTGTGTGTCTTCGTATTCATGTACGTTTTGCCGCCACCATGTTTGGTATTTGGGGTGAACAATGAAAACACACCCTTCGTGTTCGTTTTCATGTTCACCCGAATACCGATGCACAAGTCTAGCATTCATATATGAATTTTTTATATTATTATTATTTATATATATGAACACACATTTGTATGTGTTACCATATCATACTATAGTAAAGAAGTATATCTACATGTCTGTATCTTACAGCATTTTGTGTTTAATCTAATTGCCTAATGTTAATAATTGCTACTATCTTTATTGTGCCAAGACACCCCAGGAAATCAATACTCATCAGAGTTCATGCATGTGAACAGGAATTTTGTTATTAAGCAGACGTTACCCTCAATAAACAGAACTGGACTGTTTTCGATGTTGGCTGTTAGATTATAATTTCATTGGAACACAAAGTGTCTACTAGATTTTAATATATGGTTTAATAAAGTTAATTTGTGTATACATACAGTACACATACAGAGCTAGGAACTTAAGCCAACCAACATTGTTCTGAATAGGAAAACATCGTTAGCGGCTAGTTCCTACCTATGGTCTGATGTCAGCAGACCATGTGGCTGATTGGTCACATGGTACAAAGAACTACAGGAAGAAGCAGCAGCGCGGGATGTGCAAATGATTACAGATGGGTTGTGGTGGGCTGATTTTGTGCTCCTGCGTCTTCAACAACATGGGATGTGATGATGAGAGCTTTAACAGAACGCTGCAGAAGAAAACTTGAATCTGTAAGATAATTCACAGTGAGTATCTCTCTCTTTGTCTTTCTAGGTGCCAGTGAGTGTGTGTCTCTCTGTCTCTCTCTCGGTGCCAGTGAGTGTCTCTCTCTCTCTGTGCCATTGGTGTGTGTCTCTCTCGGTGCCAGTGAGTGTGCCTCTCTCTCTCTCTGTGCCAGTGAGTCTGTCTCTCTCTCGCTCTCTTGGTGCAACTGAGTGTATGGCTCTATCTCGGTGCCAGTGAGTGTGTGTGTGTCTCTCTCAGTGCCAGTGAGTGTGTCTCTCTCTCTCGGTGCCAGTTATTGTGTATCTCTCTCTAGGTGCCGGTGAGTGTGTCTCTCTAGGTGCCAGTGAGTGTGTGTCTCTCTCAGTTTCAATGAGTGTGTCTCTATCTCTCGGTGCCAATGAGTGTCTCTCTCTCTCTCTCTCGGTGCCAGTGAGTGTGTCTCTCTTTCTTGGTGCCAGTGAGTGTGTGTCCCTCGAGAGAGTGTTGCCTCGAGAGAGAGCGCACAAGCGAGTGTTGCCTCGAGCACACGAGTGTCACCGCGAGAGAGATAGAGAGCGAGCACGAGTGTCGCCTTGAGCGAGACAGAGAGCGAACACGAGTGCCGCCTCGAGCGAAAGAGAGCGAGCATGAGTGTCACCTCGAGCAAGAGAGCGCGAGTGTTGCCTCGAGCGAGAGAGAGCGCGAGTGTCGCCGCGAGAGAGCGAGCGCCGCCTAGAGCGAGAGAGAGTGCGAGTGTCGCCGCGAGAGAGAGCACGAGTGTCGCCGCAAGAGAGAGCGAGCCCCGCCTCGAGCGAGAGAGAGTGAGGGACCACACAGGTTTAAAGTGAGAAAGCAGTATGAATCCAGGACAGATGGAAGATTATTGGAGTCATAAAAAGGACACATCGGTACCCATTAACACAACAATTATTTAGGGCTGCAACTAACGATTATTTTCATAAACGATTAGTTGGCCGATTATTTTTTCGATTATTCGATTAATCAGATAAAAAAAACAATATGCTAATTTTTCAATTATTTAAGATAAAAACTTATAATTTACATTAAGATGTGTCATTAACACTGACATAATAATCAAAGCTATATTTCAAAGGAACGCAAACAAGTTTTACTAGTAAATATTAATTCATGTAAACAATTTTTTTATATTTAATAAAAACTATGAGAAAAATGCCTCTTGTTTATATTTTCCTTAATTTGCCAACCTGCCCCCCAGGTATGCACATCTCACCCCCAGCTTGCCTGCCTGCCCCAGAAATGCCTTATACCTTATATATGCTACTGTACCCCATATATGCCTTATACCTCCTATATGCTACTCTGTCCCCATATATGCCTTATACCTTCTATATACCAGAGATGTGCCCCGATATGACTTATACCTCCTATATGCCACTGTGTCCCCCCTTATATGCCTTATAGCCCCCTAAATGCCACTGATATGTCACTCTGCCCCCTGATATGCCACTGTGCCCCGAAATGCCTTATACCCCCTATATGCCAGTGTGCCCCCCCTGATATGCCACTCTGCCTGATATGCCTTATACCCCCCTACATGCCACTCTGCCCCGCTATGCTTATAGCCCCCTATATGCCACTGATATGCCACTCTGTCCCCTGATATGCCTTATACCCCCCTATATGCCACTCTGCCCCCCTGATATGTCACTGATATGCCTTTTACTCTCAATATGCCACTGATATGTCACTGTGCCCCGATATGCCTTATACCCCCCTACATGCCACTGTGCTCAGAAATGCCCTATAGCCCCCTATATGCCACTGATATGCCACTCTGTCCCCTGATATGCCTTATACCCCCCTATATGCCACTGTGCCTCCCTGATATGCCTTATACCCCCTATATGCCGACATGCCCCCTGATATGCCTTACACCCCCGATATCCACTGTGCCCCCGATATGCGTTATAGCCCCTTTATGCCACTTTGCCCCCCTGATGGAGCACCGGAAGGTCACATGATGCCGGCGTTTAGTAATAGAAGCCCCAGGAGAAGTAGAGGGGAGAAGCGGAGGATGTCTGCACGTATCGCATAAACACCCACCGGCTGACAGAGAGGAGAATCCAGGTCTCCTGCAGAGCTGCAGGGGATCTGGATTCTAGTGTTATAATCCAATCTCTATTTTAGGTTTGATTATAGGAGGGGAGTTTTTCCGAGCATTTGGTCTGAAAAAAATAATTTTATAAATCGATAAAAATCCATTCAACTAATCGATAATGAAAATTGTTGACAACGATTTTCATAATCGATTATTATCGATTTTATGGATTCGTTGTTGCAGCCCTACAATTAGTTAAAAAAATCTAATTGACAATGTTTCTGGGGTTTTTCTTGCCTTTATGGCCATGACATGCAGATGTGTGTTGTACCTAATCGCAGTGCCACTTTACAAAGTATCAGATGAAATAAACCAGTTTCATTCATTTTTAACAATCCTTAAACCAGTTTTGACCAACACATCCTTACCAAGCTAAATAGAAATGTCCATTAAGAACGCAAGCCACTGCAGCCCTCAGAAAAGAAGGGACAAACATGGCCTACCTCAGGCTATAAACAGTGAACCATTGGAAAGTAAGCTTTGTTTTTATTTATTTATTAAAAGTGTTTTCTATCTGTAGAGCATACTGTTGATTAGGAAGACGTTAATTGCTCCTTTTTTACTCTCCTGAAACTTGCGACTGCTGGTCACCCTCTGAGTCCATATATCCCCCCTCCACCTTCTATGGGTCAATATCCTACCCACTTCAACTGGTCATCATGAGCTGCAAGGGCAGCAGCAGGTCTGTGCATGTAACAAGCTCAGATCTCAGCGAGCGTGATTAATTAAAATCATTCCCTTTATCTTTTGCAAATTTCTCAGCAAATAAAGGTTAATTAGCAGCATAAGAACTAGGAATTGCTGTGTGAGCTGGAGCTTCAAAGAATCCTTTGCAGTATAAGAACTGTGGATTGTTAGCCTTGTAAAGGACCATTGTTATCTGAAGGTATAAAGGTCCTTTAGCTGGATGGGAACTAGATTTCTCACTGTGAGCTGTCTAATTCCTATCCCTGTAAGGGACCTGTGTGAGCTGGAGGTATAAGGGTTCCTTTGCAGTACAAAAACTATGGATTGTTATCCTTGTAAAGGACCTGTGTGAGCTGATGGTATAAATGTCATTTAGCTGGATGGGAACTAGATTTCTCCCTATGAACCGTCTAATTCCTATCCCTGTAAGGGACCTGTGTGAGCTGAAGGTATAGTTGTCTCTTGGCTGTATAAGGACCATTGTTATCTGAAGGTATAAAGGCCCTTTAGCTGGATGGGAACTAGATTTCTCACTGTGAGCTGTTTAATTCCTATCCCTGTAAGGGACCTGTGTGAGCTGGAGGTATAAGGGTCCCTTTGCAGTATAAGAACTAGGGATTGTTATCCTTGTAAAAGACCATTGTTAGCTGAAGGTATAAAGGTCATTTAGCTGGATGGGAACTAGATTTCTCACTATAACGCATCTAAGGACCTGACCACAATGGAGCAAAAGGTCTTTTACCGCGATAGAAACTAGCTCTCTTTATGTGAGTTGGATAGTTCCTATCCCTGTACAGGACCTGACCACTAGGGGGAAAAAGTAGTCGCAACCAGAAAACATCCGCTATACAGAACTTTACAGCTTTGGGTTTTAAACAAACTGTTCTTTATTAGAGACACACAATAAAAAAAATCCAGATTGCGCTTAACATACACAGGCTGTTTAACACATGCACTCTTAAAGTTAACATCCAGATATTTTTTTTTCCTTGTAGTGTCCTGCAAATCACCAATAGCACCTATCACTGGGAGCCTCCTGTACCAATTGTCTTGCTCCTCGCAGGATTCCATTTTGTTGGGTGAACAATTAGGGGCTGAGGAAGTGGTGCCCAACAGTAACGTCATGAAGAAGAAAACTGTCGTAGCTTTGTTTGGGGTAGTTCTGGGCTACCTGGTGACAGGGGCTGTGGTTTTTCAGATGCTCGAGCAGCCTTATGAGTCTATGCAGCAGGACAGGCTTTCAGAGCACCGGAAGGCATTTCTCGAAATGCACACCTGCATCCAGGAGGTGAACCTAGATGATTTTGTACTGGTAAGAATTATGGTGAGATTTGTTTTTGCTGTGTGCTATTAAGTGATAACGTTAGCTTATAGGTAGAGTTTCAACTCTCCATAAATGCTGAAAATGGAGACTAAAACAACATTTTCATTTTGAAAAGATATATAGATATAGATACTGGGTGACCCATTAAGGAAATAACAAAAAATATACAAAATGAAGCACTTGTAAAGATATATTTTTTTTATATATTTATATATTTAACATGTATATCATTATTAAATGTATTATGTTTTAATTATACATATTTATTTTCAATTTGACTCATATATGAGCACATAACAGTATGTTTCACTAAATACACATACTAGTGTACTATATATTTTCTTTTACTTTACTTTTTTAGTATTAAATGCTGTATTTTTTTCCCTAACTGTTGCATCCAGTAAATTTAGAGGTAATCATGTTTGGTAGAGCTCTGCTAGTGGAGAGGTTAAAGAGTGTTCTGCATGCCTGCATTGGAGGGGTAAGTGAAGTTGTGTAGATTTGTGCTAGTTAGAGAGGGATAAATGACCCTCTGGCTCTGCAGCAGGTGAAAGACGCATTGAATTCTGGAGCTGATCTTGCAACAAATGATACAAATGTCACTTCACGCTGGGACATCGGGAGCTGCTTCTTCTTTGCAGGCACCGTAATCACCACCATTGGTAATGATCATGGGATGGGGGTGTTTATGTATATATGCAAAAATATAGACACACATTAAAGAAAAACACACATTAAAGAAAATGTTTACAAACACAAATTGTTAGTTGCTGTTTTGTTCATTACATGCTGGTTTGTTTGTTTGATATAAGGGAGCTAAAACAGCTAAAACAAAATGGAATGTAGATTTTGCATTATTCTTTATCATACATGGGTATTATTCCTAAAGCTAAAACTGGAATAACTAGAACAGACTGCTAAATTGCCACTAAAAGCAATGGGATTTATCCTGCTGGTTGCTCCACATTTAGTGTTCTGTTCCAGACTTGTTTCTGTACCTCCTTTAGACTATATAAAGTTTGGGGTCACTTAGCTGTTTTCATGGAAGACAAGGAAATTTCTAGCTGTGCTAACATAAATGCAAACAGATTTTCTATTGGTCCATTAACCTTTAAACCTAAACTAGGAATAGCTGACACATAAGTGACGCATTAAAAGTCAGCCATTTACAACTACAATAGTCATTTAAAAAATTAACAATGTTCACACTGGATTTCTGATCCATTTGATTTTAATGGACAAAAATGTGCTTCCCTTTCAAAAACAAGGCCCTACACTTTTGAATGGTAATATATATATCTATATCCTAATGTTACTACATGTGTTTCCTATCTATTGTCAGTGGGTCATTATAGTCTCAGTTTCGCTTCAACTTTACTTAAGTGTCTTTGCTTTGATCATTTTTAAGTAATTGCTGCATGACCTTACAAAATTAAACCTTACTCAACTTTTTACATTTCCACTTCCAGGTTTTGGTAACAACTCACCAAAAACAGAGGGTGGGCGACTCTTCTGCATATTCTATGCACTGATGGGAATCCCACTCTTTGGAATTCTGCTGGCCGGAGTAGGGGATCACCTAGGGTCTGCTCTACGTGAAGGGATTGGGAGAGTGGAGAA
This sequence comes from Spea multiplicata, assembly GCA_009364415.1. Classification (NCBI taxonomy): domain Eukaryota; kingdom Metazoa; phylum Chordata; class Amphibia; order Anura; family Pelobatidae; genus Spea; species Spea multiplicata. The sequence continues at coordinate 3,461 of VKOC01005082.1, read as the reverse complement.
GGTTTTCCTGGTAAGATCACAGAACCCCTTTTTCCCAACTGTTTGAATGCCAAACTACCCTTGTTATGCAATGGCATATTCTGGCTTAGGCTGATGAGGCCTAGGGTGGCAGGTCTAGAGGCTCAGATCTCTTCAGCTGGCCTATTTACACATGATGTATCTGATGCTGTGTATCATTCCGATCGTAGCATCATTCTATGCCATCATATTTTGGCTCTCAATAGAATCTATTTGGCTGCAGAGGGAGGTTCAGGAGGTGCTGCCCTGGGACAAGACTTGGGTAGCATCTGTCATTCATCATTGTTGTGATGTATTTTAGTAGCAACCAAGTTGACTGGCTGTTGTACCTCCAAAACAAGTCATGATTGATAGGAACCTATTGACTTAGCTATTGATACATACCCTATTAAATAAAGATCCACTTTGTATTTCCCTTCTAAACTAGCCTAATATCATAGTTGTAATCAAAATGTTCATAATTTCAGAAACCCTATCTGGGGATTTAATTGTTCTAACCACTAAACATTCCTGTTCTCTTTAGAGCTTCTAAATGTACCTCACTAGTGTTTTGCTCACCTACAGCAGCCTTCAGGAGATGCATTAACTCTGTAAGAAAGATCTTACAGACAGCTCACTTGTCAATAAGCCACCCTGAAATTGATTTTTTTTAGCTTTTAGCTTTTTAGATTTTCAGATGTGCTTAGGACTTTGTACAGACAGAAAGTCACATGGGTGGAATGGGAAATTGCTTGCAATGTGTCTTGTATCTAGGAGAAATAACTACTTTGTATAGGTGTATTATATGTAAGTAGCTATGTTAAAGATCAGTCAACACGTGAGAGCATCGGAGCTGACAGAGTAAGTATCTATATGTCTTACACCTAGCATGCAGGGTTTGAATATAGAACCGCATTCAACTACAAATCAATATATTTTAACCCTTCTCATGAAATCAAGTTGGTGAATTTAACAGTCTTGTTCATGCCACTTGCACCTCTGAATTGCTTTTCTTGTTATGTCACACACAAATTAATACATTGGTTATGGCTTTAAAATTGTTTATTTTATTATTCTGATGTATTGCTTAACCAAAACATTAAATCATATGGTGGGCTACAATGTAGAAAAAAATAAATGAGACCACAGGCTACACGAAAAAATAAGTGTATGGCTGAATGCGTCCAACAGGCAGCTCACTCCTGTGATCTATGAGCACATGATCTTAAAGCGCCTGGTCTCATTTTACTTCCCAGGCAGGTCCTGGATTAATCAGTGCAAATCAATACTATATGAGATAAAGCTACACATATTCCATGATCATTACAATAGACACATGGAACTCTTGTATATTTTTGTCTGTACAATGTACAGTAGTTCTTCGTTGGCTACTACAAATTGTATTGACTCTTAGGTATGTGTCATGAGCATACCTGGGAACTTCTGGGCTCCGGCTACCCTGAGCCTTCCAGGGTAGCCGGACGCCGGTGGGAGGCCATTTAAATGGAAAATGGCTGGGGAGCAGAGCGTGTCAAATAAATCGGATAAGTAAAGTGAATTGGTTCATTTTGATTCATTCATTGAAATGATCCAGTTCATGATCCGATTCTTCGGATCACTCCGTGTCACTCACAGCAGTTACTACTTCCCAGTCCCTCCCTTCAGTCACACTGATGATTGCCCTCCCCCCTTTCCATATAGCGTCCACACTGGTCAGCAACTCATCTAACAGTAAGTATAAAATTAATATTTGGGCTGCTGAAAATTAGGGGAGGTGGGGTTAATTTAGGGGCAGTTATGGTTACTGGGGTGTTTAAGGTTAATTTAGGGGCAGTTATGGTTGACGGGGTCGTTAGAGTTAATTTAGGAGCAGTTATGGTTGATGGAGTCGTTAGGGTTAATTTAGGGGCAGTTATGGTTGATGGGGTCTTTAGGTTAATTTAATGCTGAGGACTAAGGGTTAATTTAATTAATTTAATAAAGTTAACTGAAGGTGCAGTTAGAGGTAAAGGGCGACAAACTAATGGGAATCTAAATCCCGGGGGCAGTGAAGATTAATCCTGTATTTTTTTAATTAAAGTATTGTGTCATGCCATTTCTGTTTCTGCGCGATGCCTTTCCTAGTACTTTACAAGTATAGTTCTGACTTCATGTGCGGGATATTCTTGTTCAATGACTGGGCGACTACCGTGTAATCTGCCATTGCCGTTTTGTGACCTCTGCTAATACAAAGATTTAAACAAAAGTATTGTGTCAGTGTGCTGTGAGTGTGAACGACTCTCTGAATTGATGAGCTGTAACCTGATCCCAGAGTCTGTGTCTGTGTGCTGTGCAGATGACTCACAGACTGAACTGTTACAAATGAATCGTTCAGTCTACTGCACAGATTCATCCAGATCACTAAAAAAATCGGATCAAAAGAATGATTCGTTCATGAACCAGACATCACTGCCCGCGACCCGAAGGATTTGCGTCTTGACCCGGAGAAGCGGTGCTTCAACCGGCAATCTCCGGGTCAAACCCGGAAAGTTCCCCGGGGGGGTCATGACTGCAGGTACTAGATCATCTCTGTGGAGGTACAGGTGGTTCTTCAGGAGCCTGCATGAGTCTGGTCACTTCCAGAGCCTCTGATGCCTTCTGCAGCCATAGTCCTTTTTTTGGTGCCATCTACAAGCATGACAGGGAGAACACACAAGACTGTGACTGGAATGGGCATCATCAGGAGACAACTGAGACGGGAATGGGCAGACAACAGGAGATGGCTATTTTGCTGGGTACAGCCAAGGATGCTCAAGATCACATTGTACTCACTTGCCTTTAAAGTTACATACCCTCCCAGGATCCTGCATGCAACTCATAAATCGGTAAATCTGCAAGTTTTTGTTTTGCAAGTGTAAGCATGCAAGGGTAGATTGAGTCACATATGCATACTCATCATTTCAGGTGTCCAAATCATTAAGAGGTAGGAAGGGGCTGGGACGAGAACTGTGCAGGGTCTGACGTAAAGCAGATATGGTTCCCATTTTTAAAAAAGGATCCAAATCTGAGCCTGAGAACTGCATACATGTAAGCTTAACATTAAGAGATGGCATACAGCAGTATATTGTGAACAATGATACCATCTGTAGGAGTCACCACGGTTTTGTGAAGGACAGATAATGTCAGACCAATTTAATTGCATTCTAAACATTTGTGAGTAAATGTGTAGATCAAGATGTTACTGTAGATTTTGTCTAGGTTTTGCAAAAGCTTTTGACACTTACACACCAGTGGTTATTGTATAAGCTAGGACAAATTGGTCTTCCTCAATTAACCCCTACCCCCCTCTTCCTCAATTAACCCCTTCAATGCTGCGATTGTGTATGACCCCCATTGCAGCATTGCAGGGGTTAATATTAGTCCCAACAAGCTTGTGGGGACTAAATATCAGTGAATGCTGTGCTTCAATGGAGCATCAGCATTGA
>VKOC01005081.1:0-23173 GCA_009364415.1 Spea multiplicata | reverse complement strand
TCAGTTCCGAGAACACTGAGAAGCCGGGCGTGTTTGAGACTGTATCCGCAGCAGGCTACAAAAGTTTTGGTCTCTGGAACATTGGATTAATTGATTGCTCATTGAAGGAAGGTTATTCCAGGCACAGAACAGTAGAAAAAAACCTTTTAGTTGGAGAACACACAGTATTTCTAAAGATATTGTATAAAAGGACTGTGAAGCGAAGCTGCGCAAAGAAGAGAAAAAAATAAATAACAAATTATATATATACTGGTTTATATATATACTATATATATATATTATATATATACACACACATATTTTCGCCTCTAAATGTTTTTTTTAATATTTGTAACTTAAAGTGAGATATGATAGCCATTAAGTGCTCAGTGTTGTTTAAGGGAAGTACCGTATGTGTATATATAAATATATATGTGATTTTTCTTTCGAGCACACTCGCTAAACTGCCTTTTTTTCAGTATAATAATTATAAAGAGCGCCCACAGATACTTAAACGCTTTTAAAGATATTGCCTGTAACCTTCTGCACCGCTATGTTATATCGTATCATTTTCCAGCAAAAATATGAGGCTAATCTTAATAACAGAACTAACAGGTACTTTGGAGAAATGTCTGTAACTATTATAATAATACTAATATAAAACGTAGGATGCATTGCTCTACCCCTGGCTACATTACTTGGATGACATAAAACATATCTAGGGGAGTCAAATGAATGGAGTCACTCCTTTATCCCTCCTGTTACTTGGGAAGGCGATGGAGTGACGTGTGAGTCAATGATTATTTTTATTATTATTATTACTTCTGATTCAGAGGCTGTCTACGACGGCACGATACACATACGGGGAATACGCTGCTCGTGGCCTCGCATGTCATCCTGTGTGTCATCTCTTTTCCAACAGGTCATAGCGTGTGAGCAGCAGTACGATTACTCGTATGACGCACGATGTGACGTTTGGTCCCTCGGAATAACGGCTATCGAGCTGGCTGACGGAGATCCGCCTTTGTCTATCATGCACCCGGTGAAAGCTCTCTTCAAGATTCCCAGGTACGACACTAGATGGCTGTCTTTACTCACTGGATTTTTTTTGCGTACATTTTAATGAATCAAATTTTAAGTATCAATTTTTAAATCACAAAGAAAACAATCAATTTAATCATTCAATCTTCACATTTTATGGAGTTTCCCATAATTATCTTTACATACTACATATTTTTACATATTTATCTACCACTCAGTTTATTTAAAGACAAACTCTTATCTTGGAGGAGTTTTTATTTTGGGTTTTTTTTTTCTATGATTTCAGGAATAAATTAATATTGACAGCAATTTAATACTTTTAGTAGAAAAATAACAAAATAAATGTGTAAAATGACCTGTATTCTTTATTGAGGGGTAAGTACCTGTACCAATCAAATGTTGTACAGATAATAGCTTTAATTGCTCAATTTAGCAAAATTAGTTAAGGTGAAGTCCCGATGAAAATGTCATATTTTTGAGAATTGAATACTGTCCCATATACAGCAATGTCGTCAAGCATTCAAGGACATTTATTTGACGACGTGAAGGTCACTATTGTTGGCAATGGAAATGTGAATGAAGTCCTGTTTATCTAATGATGTCCTTTCCGCCATAATGTAGATATTTTTAAGCAGAAATAATACAGTATTACACAGTAGACCCGATCGGGCCATTAAATGCTGTGCTCCTACGTTTTAAAAACTCGTAATTAATTTGAGACTAGTAATAACAAAACAAAAAAAATAACAGTCCCCCCCAAAAAAATGTTCTGCAATCCTAAGGAAAAACATAGCAGATATTCTGTAGCAAGATTTTACCAGCCATTCACAAACTAGTCTGCAATGAGCCAGACCACAATGTCACATTCACTTATGTTGGCCAGTAATATTAGATTTCTTTTTTATACTTCTATAGATACAATAATATTTAAAAATGCTAAATAATGGTGTTAACGTTTCAACATAACTGGCGTTTTAATTAAAATAACAGTCAGCTACTCTAATTATTTTGTATAATTGTTGTTACAGCCATAACTATCGACTAACACGTTATGTTTCATCAAAACCTGAATTTCAACACTAAATGGCTTAATTCTCCAAATGAAAATGATTTAATATCTTTCGTCTGCTTCCAGCTACAAAAAATTAAGTAAATATTAAAATAACGTTATCCATCATACAGGTTGGAATCGCAATTAGATTTACTGTCTAATAAAATATTGGGTACGCTTGATGTCTCGTTACAAATACAAATAATTGTACTTGGTGTGAAAAACAATACAAATGTTTTGACTTTGCTGTTGTCACATTCATACAATTATTGTAGGCTTTTATATCTTCTTGTGATTGCAATTTGCATTTTTGATAAGTTCAATTTATATGCAGATGAGATGGTGCATCTTGTTATCTACTTATATTCAGCTTGGACTTCAATAGCCCATCAGTGTGCGAGGATGAATCATGTATCAGAAGCAGCCATATTGTTGCTTATGTATAAGAATGAAAGAAGTCATTGCAATTATAGCAGGAAAAAAATAAAATTAATATAATATGATATTAGTATTAATATATATTATAATTTATGTATTTATAATTATAGTATAACTATTTTATTTATTTATAATTATATTAAATATATCATATAAAAAATAATAGCTTGGATATGATTTTTTTAACAAATTCCTAAAAATATCAAAAGGAAATATTAATATATCCCTTTAATAATATAATTTATATATCTTATACTATATATAATTTAAATGTATGTGGATGGGTTTTTAATCAGTAGTTTGGTAATAAGAATCTTTATTTTATAAGATGATATAGATTTTTTATAAATTGGTGGTATTAAAGTACGAGTTGATAGTGATATAGATTAACAAGGTAACCAGGAGAGGAGTATCATTTGATTTAATGAAAAGAGAAGCAAAAGAAGAGGTTCATAAATAGATAGAGTCGGATTTGTATTGGACGTATAATCTAAGGAGGTTTTAACATTCTGAGAGAGTGGTAGATAAGTGGAACAGCCTCCCAGCAGTCGCAGTGGTTAATACAGTGAGGGAATCTAAACATGCATGGGATAGGCATATGGTTCTTGAACCTAAGACAAGACCAAGGACTGATTAAGGTTTGAGTCGTTACAGGAGGAAAAGGTGGGTTGACTAGATGGGCCCAATAATGCTTATCTGCTTTCATATTCTAGGCTTCTATACGGACGGGTATTATATGCAATAGTATTTGTATATTATTATTATATTAGGATCATCCTGTCTGTACATTGTTATTTACGATTATTATTTATAAATACCATGTGTATGCAGACTATATAATCCCAAACTGGCTCATATTTAGGAACAGAACGTTTTACCATCCAACATATTATCTTCCATCTTTACTTATCATGCTAACCACATCGTCCTTGAACAAATTGTACATTCGTTACATTGTATTTATTTGAAATAGGTGTTCCTTGAACAAAGCATTAAAATAAAACCTTTTGAATCACCTTTAGAAGAGTAACACGTAATGGAAATCAATAAAAGAAACACAGGGCTCATTTTAGAATTGATTATTTAAGAAAAACTATGCAAATATCACATTATTGTTCAAAGTCACAGGGCTGAAGTGGAGAAATTACGAATTCTGGTTGAGTGACTCACGCATTGTATCCTTTAACCCTTATTGGAAGAGGCACGTCTTTTAATTTATTTCAGAAATGACATGGCAACCATACGTGATCAGTGGCTTTTATGAGCCATAATTGAGATCAATAATATATCACCTTTGTTTTCTCATTGTTTAATTAGAATATACTGATCCCAGACCAGCTTGTTTTTGGTGATTTATATCAATGCATCAATTTATTTGTGAATTATGCCTTACGAAGCTTACATATTAACAATAATAATTTACAATGAAAAGGAGCACGTGTGTCATTTATCTCACTAATAATATTTCATATGCTGTTGATCTAGAAGAGGGGAAGGTAAATAATAATAAAATAAATAAAAAATCCTTTCAACATTCCCTACTGCAAAAAATCAAATGCCTAGGCCAGTATAGGCCATTGCTTAAATAGTAAATCCATGTGCTGTACGGAGTAGGATTTACCATTAAAACAAATAATAAATTAGCCATTTTTTTCTCACTTTTTAAGAGACTTTTAAATGTCACTTAGATTTATGTTCTAGTATAAGACAGACTGTTAGTAGAACCTTTTATTTTACTAATGCTCACCATTTTGTATGCAACAGTAATCTATAGAAGATATATAGAATCTTTATTCAATGTTTATTGAATACATTAAAATTTATTTTGAAAGTTTAAATTTGGATGAAAATGAGACATATCATGATATAGTGAAATCAATGGGTCACAGTTGTGAACAAATAGAAATATTAAGACATTAGAATGGAAAGGATGAAAAGTGGAAGCAAGAGTGATTGGATAAATGTGTCAAGTTATTTATTACACAATACACACTCGCTTATAATAAAAGGCTAGTGAGAAGGTCAAAATCAAAACACTCTAACCAACCTACAACCCCCCATTTTCATTCTCTCTATATATCACGACTACCCCATCTTTAGTTTATTCCGCCATCTTCAATATTTCTATTTTATGGAATAGAAACTGGGCAAAAGACTAACCGCCATTATACCGCTAGGCTAACAGTTTGGCGTCTAAGGGATAGCGTTTATCCCCCCCACTATCCTCCATTCATGAGTTTGATGGCATTTATGGCCCATCACAGGTCTTCCTTCTTCAAGGCATATAAATGCATATGTTTTTTAATCAAACAATTAATACCGCAAAATTATACATTGAAATTAACAATTTTGGCTGAAAGCTTGTCTTCTTTCCCCGCAAAGTGCCCCCTATCAGGATTCCGAGACACGACTCATGCAGTACCTAAACATATCTCGCTATCGTTGGTTATTTGTTGGTTATTAAAGGACGGTGTTTAATTAATCCGCTAAAACAGATTATTTGAAGCTGTGCACTAAACCTAAAGTAATTATTAACGTTTTTATTTCTTAGTAGTAAACAAAATCCATGGTTAGATTTGAAGCATAGATCTCAAGTGCCTTCATTTCTGGATAGAAGTAAATCATCCTGGGAGGACAGTGAACCATAAAATGATTCTGTTAACTTGTCATCTGTCCAGAATATATCCTAAAACCCAAGAGTATTAAAATTATAACAGAAAGGTAGATTATCAAAGCTTGTAATGTAGGAATTGACAATACAAACATCTTGTGTGTATATCAACTCTCTGTCCTATATACATTTTTGTAGACTGTATTGGAAATACAATATATATACGTATTTAAATTATAATATAAAAAATATTTTATAATATTTAAATAGTTGAAAGTGAAAATGCTTAAAAAAAAAAACACCTACGCTATCCTGCCAAAGAAAAGTATTTTATCATGTAGATACGATCTTGTCAGGAGGCAACCGAGTGACACTTTGGGGGAAAAATGACTGAGTGGTTTACAAAATCTGTCCAAAACAGAATAAAATTTGTGTGAAATGTAGGTTTGATATATGAGGTTTCTTTATTCTCGATAAAAAAGTGTAATTACAGAGGGCCGTCACTCACAGATGATGATTCTAGAATTTAAAATTTGATCCAACCAATGTTTAGTGAAATTCTTAGAAAACGTAAAGACCAAAATGTATTGATTTGTGGATAGTTGCGCAGTTGTCTTGTATAAGCGCACTCACACTCTATTTTGAGTGAGCCACATATTGTATTATAGTTACCTTTTACGCATAGACTGCTGGGAGTGACTGATTAATAATATAAGCAATAAATTATACTATAATTATAGTATGCACTGTAGCATTTAGGGGTTAACGTCACCCTGTCAGCGTTCGGAATACAGGTACAAGCTGTCACGATACTGTTTTTCTCTGTCTAGATATACCGTACTTCACTAGCAGACTGTTGGTTCTATCATTTTCGTTTCCCAGCAGGATGCCGAGTACTTGACGTACCGACTCTGCATATCCCGAGGCTTATAATTTTGTTGAAAATAATCAGTGCTACCCTTCTGGGAATATTTCGGTGCTATTTCCGTCAAGGAACACTTCTGCGCACAAAAATACCTGAGCAGTTTTGACGTCTTGAGAAAATTGAATGTCAATAGAAGGGAAAATGTTTGATCGGCTGCGATCTGCGAGAATTCCTATGCAAATATTAACAATTTCCTACTTAATGTGCTATCAATCTTTGGGAGAAGACACCAAATGTGTTTATAAATGAACTAACCATTCAGACAAATAAAAATGTTGATAATATATATATATATTTATATATATATATAATCTACAGTGGTGTAGAATGCAGGCAATGGAGACAAAAACAAGGAAGATAAGATCTGTCCTGATATATACATGTATGGAAAAAATAGATGATGTCTGCTGCCAATCCTACAGTGAATAAACAGTATATAGCCACGGGGCTAAATGCTGCCCATTGTTGCCAGCTATACCCTGGTTTGTATGTATATGTTATTGGCTACAGTATCCAGCCAAGGTTCTCCTTTTCTTGATGGCACCCACCAAGGGTTTATAATATCCATTGTGGCCCTGAGATCTGTGACTTCTTTCGTATAGTTGTTTTAACAGAATTGGATGACCAGATGAATCTATCAGATGAGCAGTACCTCGTCAGGTGGGGCATTCATGTTTTTATTAATATTCTGTTAAGGTCCTTGGCCAAAACCAAAAGAGAATTTTGTTCTTTGTTAACACAGACTGGATGATATACAAATAGTCAACATACACAAGGCATATTGTTTCTCGGTCACATGCGATTTTAGTAAATAGGGGAATAATCTATTACTGGTTGTACGTTCAAGGTATACAATCTGTTCTTACCCACACTGACTGATGCTGCGATTAATAACACTTTTTGGTTGGACAGCTAATATTACACATATTTAACCAAACCCCACATCCCATCCATCAGATCATATCAAACATTTTGTCTGTGTTTCTTGGTCATAGCCTTGGCACTATACACATCTGCACATCATCCTTTCGCACTATATTAGTGAATGTTACACTTAAACAATGTCTCTATTCTTTGGAAAGGATCCATTACTTAACCCCTTCCGGACCGGCTTTGGCAAACTGCGTCTTCCCTTGAAGACCGCATTTTTTTTTAAATATTTAAATTCCGTGCTCGTGATTCGCTGCAAAGCGATCACGTGCATGGAATTGAGGGGGAGTGGCTGCTACGGATCGCTGGGACACCCAGCTGTCAGTAGCAGCCGCCCCTCGCGATCCCAGCGGTCAAATCGACGCTGGATCGCGTATCATCGATGACGTACCTGGTACGTCCCGGTCTGCCGGTGACCTTTAACCCGGAAGTACCAGGTACTTCCCGGTCTTGAAGGGGTTAAATGACCAAGGCCAATACAGTTAAACAAGTTAACTACTAACGGGCAGGGTATTTGTATCTAACAATCAGGGCATATATAGTAACTAGCATACGATTTCCTTGTAGCTATATTCTAATTTTGGCTATGGTATTCACAAATCTGGGAAGTTTTTAGCTTCCACGATGGACAGATGTACAAAACGTTTGGCAGAAATTACGATGTTTAAAGAGGCTGTTCCAGTAACGCAAAACATAAATTGCCCTTTGTAGTATGTTTAGGAAATAGCAGATTTCTATTCCCTCTTAAAACACACAGACATTTAAGAAACCTTTTTTATTCTCTATGGGTTTTAAAACACGCTTTGCGTTTATTGTCACCAATACCTTGAGGTAAGGGATTGGTTTACATGTGATGTGACAGTAAAATGGCCAACATCCAACAACCTGGAACATAACAAAGGCAATTCTTTTATTAATACTCAAGTGGAAAAAAACATGATTCATTGTTGAAATACAAAAAAAGAATAAGGAGATTGCTTCTTTAACTGATGATCCATACAGGGCAGGGCAGTTTTCAGCCCAGGGTCCAAACCAGCCAAGTGGAACATTCGGGCAGACAAAATATTCCATGTGCAATATCTAGTCCTATCCATAATATTTTAAAATCATTTAATCAGACCGGCCTAGGGGGCAAATGTCCCTCCTGGACACATAAAATTGTATCCTACAGGATCTTTCATCTGTCCCGAGAGCTATCTGATAACGGTAATTTAGGATTGGGATCATCTGAAATTTGACAGTTCCCATTTTAGTAATAGACAACTTGGCAATGCATTAGCCATCAGGGCCCAAGGGTTAAATATTTTTGATTAATTAACTGAAATCAGGCATGTTGCAATAAAAACATACATCGGCGCAAGTGAATAGAAGAGGTTATTGAGGTGGTTTCACTCATTTTAGCTCCAAGCTTCTTTGGAAAAAAGGAAAAAAGGGGTTTTCGATAAGTAGGGGCACTCAAAATTACAATCATTTTAGGTACTCTGTATCCTTGGAAACTATGAAACAGCAGCAATTATGTGTAATTTCCATCCCTGTTTTATCACCTAGGAAACCATAATTGGTTTCCCATCTTAACATTTATTGAAAGCTTTGGCACAGCATAAAATACCAGTATAAAGCATACAGGGGAAATATCCTGTGTTAAAAGAAATGCCCTTTATAATAATTTTTTATTATTATTTGGAAGGACGATGTAAATGAGTAAATTAGAAATAATTGGTCACAATGAAATAGCATTTTTGATATTCATATTAATTGTGTCAATATCTCGCCTAGTACAGTATAGCGTTTGTGTCGTGTTCATTAGATGTAAGACAAATGTTTTTTGGCTTTCCTTTATTTTGCTTGCTTTGTTAGTGCTCGAGACAAGACAGGCAAGTATATTTGTAAATTTGCATAAGCACTTATTAAACTGCTGACAAAACATCTATAGTTTCTCAGAACCTCCGATGAAGCCACCTAAAAGCAATTTCCTTTTGAAGGCACTCTTTTGACACAAATTTACTGGTGTTCAATCTCTGGTGACACATATGTCAATACCATACCCAGAACATACTATACACTTAAAATACAATGCAAAGTGTCACCAGTACGACATTATCACATAGCATTTAGCTAAATTCTACATAATATTAACTTATTGTGGTTTAAACAGCTTAACCGGTTATTTTCATGATACTCTGAGGAACCCTTGGTAAACCATGTTGCAGACGGTGCCACATTCTAACTTTGCCTCTTATACTGCCATTGGCCTATTGTAATTTGGGCATTAACAACTAAGCTCTAGAATATTTTAACCCCTTAAGGACCGGGCTCATTTTTCGTTTTCTACACTGTGGGACCGAGGCTGTTTTGACACTTTTGTGGTGCTTGTGTTCAGGTGTAATTTTCTCCTCACCCATTTAGTGTACCCACATAAGTTATATATTGTTTTTTTCAGGACAAGATGGGCTTTCTTCAGATACCATTATTTTGATCGTATCATCTTATTTACTATAAAAAAATTAATAAAAACATGGTGAAAAATTGAAAAAAAACACATTTTATGACTTTTATTTGAAAAATCTTTTACTCACCTAAAAAAGCAATTAAAAAAACTAGCTAAATAGATTCTACTACTTGTCCTGAGTTTACAGATACCCAATGTTTTTATGTTTTTTTGCTGTTTTTTGTACGTTATAGGGCAATAAGTACAAGCAGCGTTTTATGATTTCCAAATCTTTTTTAACAAATCTGGTCAGTCTGCCTCCATCTCCTCTTTGGAACATCTTTGAAGCCGGTTAACTCAATTTAACCCATTCAAACCATATATTTTTGAAAACTAGACACCCCAGGGTATTCCAAATGCTGTTATTTTAACCCTTTCCATGCACCACTTATACAACTATACTTTGTCAAACTTTGTAATAGTAATTTTTTTTATTTTTTTTTCCACACAAATTGTACTTTAGTTATAGATATACAGGTTCTGGTATATGTCACTATCAAACAACACCCCAATATGTGTTCAGGATCATCTCCTGAGTACAGCGATACCCCACATGCATGGGTTTGTCAGATTGTTTGGCTGGTAAAAGGCTACTTTTGGGGCATGCGTAATTCAGGTGGTCATTTGGTCATTCTGCCTCCATCTCCTGTTTGGAACATCTTTGAAGCTGGTTAACTCAATTTAACCCATTCAAACCATATATTTTTGAAAACTAGACACCCCAGGGTATTCCAAATGCTGTTATTTTAACCCTTTCCATGCACCAATTATACAACTACACTTTGTCAAACTTTGTAATAGTATTTTTTTCCACACAAATTGTACTTTAGTTATAGATATACAGGTCCTGGTATATGTCACTGTCAAACAACACGCCAATGTGTGTTCAGGAACATCTCCTGAGTGCAGTGATACCCGACATGCATGGGTTTGTCGGGTTGTTTCAGGTTTAAAATGCCACATTTGGGAAGTGCGCTTTTTTTCTCCATTTTGGTCAGTCTGTACCTATGCCCTATCTAGGCCACTCCAATTTACCCCATCAGCCATTTTTTTTTATATTAGACACCCCTTGGGTATTTGAAGTGCTTTTATTTTAACTCTTTGTTGAGATTTTTGAGAAATTTTAGCACTTGCTCAAAATAATAAACTTTATTTTTTATATTTGTTTTATTTTTTTAATACTTTTTTTATATATTTTTTACACATTTTGCTGGTACTGGATGGTTCATCTAGTGACATCACTGCATAATTATTTTTAAATGTTAGCACATTTTTTTTTATTTTTTTTTCCATTTTTTTTATTTTTTTTTAATATTTTACTAATCACATAGTGATTAGAAAGCTGGGCTCCATTGACTTGCATGGTTGAATGCAGTACCTGTATTCAACCAGCAAGTGGAGCCAGTTCTCTAGAGGGTCTGGAGACCATCTAGCGAACTTTTAAAACTTGTTTCCTTTACAGTGCGGCGGCCATCTTTATTGATGGCGAAGATCACCGGCAGCTGCGGCTGTGACCGCTCTCCGGAGCGTTCACAGCCCACCTAAAGGTAAGTGTTTGCTGTCGCTGGATGCCTCCTGATCGAGGCATTCCAGCGACACCATTTAAGTTTAGGAGGCGATCGTTGATCGCCTCCTAAACGCTTTTAAAACGGGCGTCCGCCGCCATACAATGTATGGCGGCTGTTGACGCCCCGGGGAGGGGCCAGACATGGCCCCCGATGCTGATCTCGGCCTTGCTGAATGCCTCGACATCGAGGCATTGCAGCAAGGCCGTTTAAGCGAAGAAAGTGATCCTTGATCACTTTCTAAGCTTATTTAATTTTTTGACGGTTCAGGACCGTCAAAGGTCATTTAGTGACCTTCTTGTTATGACGGTCCTGAACCGGCAAAGGTCGTGAAGGGGTTAAAGGCCTTGGAAATGTAGGATCTTTGCTGTTCGGTCCACTCACGTTTTTTTCATCAGCCACGTTCCTTGTCACTATGCTAATGCTAAACATATGCTAAACAATTGGTGAAAAATAATTATCTTCATGGATTCTCAGATCACCCTCCATCTATGCTTGAGCTTCAAACCCTTTGTTCAGGTTAGAATATCGGGGCATTAGAATTCAGAGCGGCAGTTCATAAAACATACATTATAACCATAAGCATAGCATGTCATTGAAATTATAAGGAATATGTCTAACATTTTAAAGAGGAAAACACAATATTTTTTGTGTAGGAGACAAACATGGAGATTTTGGTAAACCCAACAGTATTTGCATAAATTACTTCTGACTGTTATTGTCTTAGGATGTCACGGAAAGCGCTAAGGTGAACTTAGGGCAAAATGATGGTGCTTTCAATGACTTCCTCTCCTCTGAGAGGATTAGGGAGAGGACGTCACTGGAAGCGCAGTCATTTTAGCGGAAGTTCCCATGGGGTTATGTCTGCGGAGACGCGGACAAAGATAGCCAATTGAAGATAGAAGAGAAGGGAGAAGATATAAGATAGAAGATGAAGACGATCCGAAAGAGGAAGTGGTTGGCAGAGATAATAGAGAAACATTTAGAGAGCGTAAGAGAGGACGCGTGAACGAGAATGAGAGTGTGAGAATATGAGGGAGAGTGAATGTGGGCACCGGGCAATTAATTTTGTTTCCAAATTAAAAATGCCCCCCGAATTTTCAGCTGAATCGAATATTGCCTGACAACAAAAATTAGTCTGAACCATTTGCACATATCTAATGGTTATTGAATGTTTATTCCCCAATTATTTTGGTAGTTTCATCAACTGCATGTAGACCATTGAATTCCATACTTTTTCTAAACTGGCCAGTGCTGCAAAGTTCAAACTCGGTTAATTCACCCAATGCCGGAGCTATTGCTGTTGTGGATTTTTCTTGTATCTGTCAAAATTGAAAGGGAAACTCACAAAAGAAATGACGAAAGAAAATGATGCCTTGTCAAAACTCTGAAAAGGGCTAATGAAACTTTGCAGCTGGAGAACATACCCAGGACCAGTGGCCTGTGAATTGCAATATTCAAGCAAAAAGTCAAAGATAATCCAAAAGCTACAGAGCAGAACATTCTTCAAAGAAAGTTCTCTTTTCTCTTAAGAACAATATTTTTTTCTATTTTAGTTCTACTTTTCTGCAAAGTCCAACTTGGGTGACCTAATTTCCTGGAGTAAGATGAATTACAATGACTACAATGCTGTCTTACCGTGAGAGTCTGTAAAGAAGAAAACTTGAAATAACTTGAAATGAACTCTGCTGCCCCTCATATACATGTCCTTGTGTATTTAATGCATGCTAAATAAAAGATGAAAAAGGTTCGTATGTAAATCATGCCATCCATTATAATCAGAATTAAAACTTATAAACTTTAAGGATCATAGAGGGAGAACTGCAAGGGTTCTCTAACACAAGCTTGCTCCTTCATATACAATGTTGTCACAAATCTATTTACATAGAGCAGTCATACATTTAAGCGTGTGAAATCCCTACACGGTACACAGTAAATGGAATCGAGTAATAAGAGGGATCACAGAGATGGACAGAGAAAGGAAAGAGATGATACACTTGCTGTGGATTGACAATGTCAGTAGATTCTCAATTGGTGCAGAGCTTCAGGTGTCAAATGCCAAGTACTGAAAGTTGGAGACCATAATGCTTGACCAGAGGAACCCGATTTCTGACCTGCTCCATTTCCTATTAAAGGCAGATATACCGATCCCCAGGTTTGGGGGATATGACGTGACCCTGAAAAGCTGCCAGGATAGGGCATTCAAATATCAAGCAAAATGTTATACTTTGGACACTTCTGGTTACAGATTGCTGATACATTTCCAAATTAGTCTATTCCATGTTTCCAAGTCTAGAGTTCCAAAAAGGACAGATAAACGTGTACCATGACGCATAAGGCAAGTTGCTAATATATGGAGAGCCTTATGGTGTGTGTGTCTGGATTTAGGAGTGGATTGAAGTGTTGACATCATGGCCTTATAATGCTTTAGCATTTGTCTGTTCTCAGATTGCTTTCATAAATATATATATATATATATATCAGCATCCCTTGGCACATAGATCAACAACACAGGTTGTGCCCATCCTTTATGTAGACCCCTCAGCAACAGGGGATGGTGATACAGTATATGTAGACCATGAAACCATGAGGTTTGATGACAAAAAATATTTTTCTTTACATAAACTCTCCTTTGACACAGTAGATAAAAATACTGTAAAGTGTAGACGACTAGCACAGGATTTGAATAAAGTCTGGCTACTTCAGTTTTAATGCAATTCACCGGTTTGGACATACAAAGCCACTGATTGCTTTCAAATGCACAGGTCAAGTGGTCAAGAGTTTCATAGATGTTTGAAAAGAATTGCTGTCGAATGTTCTGTAGGTTAAACCTAAGAATTTACGTATGTTTTATTATGTTTATTCATTTACTATACAACGACCTTTTATGTGTGATTCCATGTGAAGAGCCTTGCTAATTTTGAATACTATGTATTTATATATACTATATTTATATCTATTATAAGTTTTTTGGATTGTTATAAACATATAAAACAGATAATGTTCCTTCTATGTGCTACATTTAAAAAAACAAAAGAACAGATGGACCTTTCTAATAAAATTACGTCTTCTTGCTTAGGAGATGCTCCAGAATCTAAGAGAGGGATGCATGAAAAGTATAATTTACGTATCAAATCATTTATGAATAAACCATTATATATCCCCAAAATGTGGGTGGTTTCAGAAAAAAATGCTGTGACCAAGGAAAGATAAAGTAAATATTTGAATATTCCTGGCTTTTTCAAAAATATGGTTTATCACAATATTATAAAATGTCATTTACTTGCACAACAACATAACTGTGCAGCCGGTACGGTATTTGGGTTTCTAATACTAAAATTGCTATGACTTTTCATTTTTGATTTCCATGTTTGGAACCATATTATACATTTTACATACAAAGTAATAGTAAGTTGCTTGTACATGCAAACAGACCATATATTGGTTGTGAACTTGTGAGCAGGGTCCTCATTACCTAATGTAGTCCGTCAATTTTAATTTTGTCATACCCTTTGAACATATGTATTGTAGGAAGTGCTGTGTATAAATAAAATATACTACTACTACTAATAATAATAATAATGATAATATTATTATTATTATTATTTATCTGGCTCGGTTTGGCTGTGCACTTCTATATTGCCTATATTGTGCAACACATAGCTTTTAATATTCCCACTTATATGTAAACCGGTTGGTGATACCAGAAACCTTTCTTACAGATGTCCTGTAGATGTATGAGAACAGGTGTAAACGCATGCACGCAATGTCAATGCCTGTGCACAGATGTACTTTACATATCATCCTTTGTAGAGTCTGATGTCGAATTTTATCACAGCTTCAAAACCACAAAAGTTAATCGCGCACGTACGTATTTGTTGGAAAAGACCTTTTCTTCCTAACAGATGGCAACCTGATTATATTTTGAACGAAAAAATGTAGTTAGTTGGATTCATATATCATATCCTTTACAACGTCTGTGTATTTCTCCCGAATATATCACAGCTCCAGCCGCTTGTAAACCCGCGCTCTTGCCTGCAGTGACTAATGATGGCAGGTGTTGGTGAGCAACGGCTAATTTCCCTATTAGAAATGATTTTGTAAGGTCTGATTATACAATCTGTTGATCACAGATTTCCCTGAAATATGCAGAGAGATTATATTACCATGCTAAACTAAGTAAATAAAAACAAATGTGATTCATGTCAATGTTATATTTTATGTCTCTGTTTTTTACCATAATGTTTTTAGAGGTCGAACGAGATAGAATTCTGCGTGTTGTAAACTATTAACTTCTGTATGGGTATAATTAGGCAGATTGCTTAATGGCACAGCGCATGGCAGCCAATGAACCATGCCATTGGTCTTATTGTGCTACGATGACACATTTTGTCTTGCCAGCTGTGACTTTGAAATTGACTGAATGGTAACAATACCTCAGCCACAGCACGGTTTCAAACCTGGAGTACTTTTACCACCAAAGTAATATGTAGCATATATCTGTCCACGTATTGGCAGAAAATAAATAAAAATCTACAAAAAAAAAATCCCATTATTGATGAGCAATTTTATTCCTTTACTAGGCAAAGCCAAAAGCTGGAGCTGAGGAGCTCTGCATAATAAGTGGATGTTTCTGCTGATTGCTCCTAATTTAGCTCTTTCTTCTACAATTGCATACGTTTTCTATTTATAAGTATATTTCCCTATTTTTTCATAATGTACTCAAAATAGTTATAACAAAAAAGCTGTATTATTCCCAAGAACTAAACAAATCTTTGCAAGCTATATGGAAATGCAACCCCTAGCACGAGTGCATCTGTTTTCTAGGTATCCCATATGAAAGCAGAAACTCTTACATCTAAAATAAATCTTTACAGTGAATCTCCCACCATTTTTAGTATCTATGATTACTAGTATCATAGTATCAGGGTAAAAATACATTTTCAAAACAGTTCTAGTCTTTGTATAAGATAATGTTTTCAGGCAGCGGCATATTGGCCATTGGTATGCGTTCTAATTCTGTCTGATTACTTATCATACTGCCTGTGGGAAACAATAGAATGACTCCGTCGTTAAATCCCAGCCAGACTCTCTGACTAATGAATGTCAATGTAGGTCGGGCTGAGCAGAGTTGCCATACAGCGCCACTTAACTTTACTCTAACTGGTAACCATTGCAACATGACTTGTAGAACCCAACACCCACCAGGAACTCCTCCGCCATCAGCTGTACCTCCAGAGCCAATCACAGGTGAAGATATGAATCACCTGCCACATGTGGTTGGGCTACTTAGTTAGTATCCACCAGCCCCCTACCTGCATCACCCCCAAAGCCAGCACATCCCCCTGTCACCAACCATGGGGAAGGGGGTACCTTCCCCATGGTTGTGGTGAAGTCCTTCACCCCTTTAACCCAATGACTTCAGGGGTATCTTTCTAGACTCTGTTTTAACAATCTCTGTTTAAACCCATTGTGTTGTTAGCGCTAATAACTGTGCAGCTCCTTCATAAAGCTATAATTGCAAATATCTTGGGGTGAAAGCCCTATTTCAAGCATGTGGAACCAACATGGCAGTGCATTCAGCACAACAAAAGGTCATTTTCGAAGCTGAGACTTCAAAGCTTAGACTAAGATGACCATGCCCCACAACTGCTCTTTATAAATATTACCCACAATGCCCCGAGGACATATAAAAAGTGCATTACAGCAGACAATAGCAATTAATGTCGCATGATATGGAGGTAATCATTTTATGTACTAACTTTTTCACAGGCAATCAACAGAAAAGGACTCATTGCAATAAAACGCAATGTTATCATTTGAACAATTGTGTTTTAATTATTCTACAAACGTTGAATGCATCGTCTACGCTTCTTATATGCTGTAAATAAGAGCCGTTTTCAGCCATAGTAAAATGCCATCAGTCCATAAACACACCATACCTGTTTCTCGAGTACCAGCACTTTTGTGACTCAGCTGTAAGTTGGCATTGAGTAACAGAAAAGTTTTTAAACACACAGCGTTAGCATTTTTGTAAGAAATAAGAAAGACATGGAACGTGGCTGCTTATTTGACTGGGTAATTGAACATCTGTTAATTCAAGGACAATTTGGTGTCAAATAGGTTGAATTTTTGCAGTACATTGAAAAAAAATGTAACGGCAGAATGGAATACTACTTTGCACGTGGTATTTTTGTATTGTTAATGAGATTAATTAGCATTTTTTAATTAGTAATCTGCAGAGAGACGTATTACCACCAACGAAATATAATTCTTTTTGTTGGACTGACCATAAAGAAGAACCTAAAATATTTATGTATCCATCCTAGCTAAGCTTGATAGATTTCACCCCAGGATATATAATATGGCCCTTTATCAACGCTCAATGAGACCTTTTAATTTAAAAATCAAGTGAGCAGGGTATGGGTCTTTTTTAGGGAATATGGATGATGGCGCGGTATATAAATTCTAGGGGGTTATATGGAGGACTATTAAACTATTTGTGATTGGCAAAAAGTTTTAGTCGGTATTACCCATTCCCCTCAGGCTTATGTTATTATCATAATTATATAATTATACATAATAATTATACTATTATGTTAATATATTATTCAGCTTGTACGTGAATGACTGTTGGATGTCTCAGCAAGTGTCTTGGGAGAAGCAGCCACTCACTCTTTATTTCTGTTGCCTCAATCACTGATATGGTAACAGTGTGCGGAAGAAAGAGTGTCGGTATCATGTATGAACTGTATTGTTGGATAGAGTCAGACCGATATTCTATAGCGGGTTATACCTTTCTTCAAATATATATACAATAAAGTTACAGTATCTGAATCTTATATACATACAATGGCTTTTCGTTTTAACTAAAGTACAACTAAGAAGGGTCTGAGAGTTACAATATCTTTAATAATGATATACAGAGTATATACAGTATATTAAGCAAAGAAATTATTAATTGCCAATAAAAAAACATTCAAGTCATTAATATCATCTGTTCCATTATAGTAAATCATCCATATTGCTATATAGATTTTTTAAGAAGGTAATAATTTTGCCATCTATAAGCGAAACACAAATACGTAGATTCCCAAATCTGACAACATGACAAAATATGCATAGAAACATCTTAAACTCCGGAATTGGTCAAAGTTCAGTTCTTAAGTATTGTGTACATTGGAGATGGAAACAAATCACATTTATTTTACTCTAGAAAGTAGGTAACATATACTGTAGTACATAAAGACTCCAACAATTAACTCTTGCTACTTAGTATAGCACTACATGCACATGCACACACACATATACAGTATATACAGAATATTTATATATATATAGCCACTGGCCCACCAGGCACTTGCCCAGTTTGTCTGATGGGCAGTCCAGTTCTGTACACAGATCTTTATTTATATACTCCTAATTGTCTGCTTTGTTTAAACTTCTTTATACAATCTTGAAAAAAGTATAGAAATAAATTATTCGCCTAAGATTTCAGCACCATGGACAGAACTTTCTTAAAGTGTCATATGATTACTTTGTATTAAAACTGTATAGATGTAGAATATAAGTACATTAATACACATTTAGATGAATACAGTTACTATTTTCTGTTTGATATAGACTCATAACATTTAAAAAATCACAATTCTATTATAATACAATAGCTAATACACTGCACGAGTATCTACACTGTTCACTGCCCTGTTCAATACTTTGTGCAAATGTACCTGGAGGAATTGAAAGGTTTTTCTTCTGTTCGCTCACTTAGCATTTTGCTAAATGATAAAAAAAAACTATTATTTTTTTTTTTTAAAGCATCCTTACTTTACAGCATTGTTTTATGCCTACCTAAAATGTTTGCGCAGTACTATATATTTTCCCATTCAGATACACTTGGCTACATTTTCTTCAACATACATTTATAATATATGATCATTTTAGTATCTTTTATGAATCTGATTTGGGGACACCATCTAGGATTTAGTTTTAAATGTTTACAATGGGTAAAAATGCTACAATGCACATTTCGTATGATGGATGTCCTGCTCTGTTACATAGAAAGGTTAAATGGCATTTACCTCCAGATGTCTACTTCCCTGTACATAATAATCTACATATAGATTGAGAAACAATTCTCAGAGTAACTTAATTATTAGCATGAAATCATTGAGTAAATTGACCATCTGCTGTACAGTTATACTCACTTACTCACCTCGGCATCGTTCTGCATAATTCTTTGGGCTATTGCCTCATAGCACAGAATGTTTGGAGACAACGTACCCATTGATTCATTAGCAATAGTGCAATTTCCCCTTTGAAAACATACATGAAAACTAACATAAAACTATCTGGCTTTCAGAAAATACAACTCATAACTTATAACGTCTAGAAGAACATATCTGGGAAACAATAAACTTTATCTCTTAGAGTTTTCAGTCAAGCTAAGTACCTTGTAACTAATGATGTGGAAGTACATTATTATTATTATTAATATAATGGGTGGGGAAGCAGTCCTTTACTGAGTGTAGACACAGACACCTAATTATAGGCATACATACATACTCAAACCTTCATATAGCCTCGGGGGCAGCCATAGACATGTACATCTACCAGTGCTGCACCCACTAGGGCCGGGAGGTGGATGATTAGGTGGCCCCTATGGCTGGCAGCCGCCAAACAACATAATTGTGGTCAATGGTTGGATTTCAGGAGGTCTTACATTATGGTTTTATGCTCAGTGGGCATATACTGGGCCTGGCACCCACCCTAAACCATCCCCGCCCCATATGCTTTCTATAAGGATTAGAGCTGTTGGGTGGACCAATCCCAGAGGGTACCCAGGTATCATCATAGGCTGTTGAGTGGGTGAAAGGTTGTCCCAACCATTCATTCCCCTTCACAGAAATACCCTGCCTTCAGCAAATTGAATTTATCTTGATAATACGATACATCAGTGATATTTGATCCGCAGGGTGCTATACAATTTTTTTTTTTTTTAAAAACTTATTTTTAACTGTTACGCAAATGTTTGGAAATAGGCAAAAGGCCAAGTCAAGCAAATTTCCTTTAAATATTGTTTCCTCTGGACATTTTAAATCTTATATTTATTTTCTAGCATTTTGCCATTTAAAGGTCACTTACATATCAATGCATAATTATATAAAAATATCACAGTCGTATATGCATAATTCAGCATTGTGAATTAATAAAAACTACAATGGAGAATCGATGGAAAACACTTTTTCCACAACCAGAGTAAGTTATCGCACATTGTGGTTCTCGGGGATCCTCTGTTCTCACCGTCTTTATTTCTTTTCATAGGTATTATTTTCAGGAGGTATAGTATATATCGTATGTTGTTCCATCTGGTTTACTTTGGACAGTTCATTATTTTATTATAAGGTGCATCTGAGCATCAACAGAATTAGATTTGAGCTAAAATGTTCACTAAACTAAAGTATTCACTAACAATGAGCTCAGCTGAAGCTTAACCCTCTAAAGACCAGATAGAGTAGCCCCGCCTCTAACCATGACCACACCCCTTCCTTGCCTTCTATTAGGACATGGCTCTATCTCACGCCTATTTCATGTAAATAACACTACATTCACAGTGAGAGCTCACAAGAGTAGAGCCCTTTTTGCTTTCTGTTATCGATTTGGTAACATGTCATTTTTAATGTTGTTATTTTCAATCTTGTCATTTTTATTGATATTGTTAATGTTCACTCTCTCCAGATCCAGAATAATATTAGCCATTCACCACGTCTTACTGTTAGCGAATAAACCACGTGGTTTATTTTTATATGGTCCAAAGCCAATAATTGTGCTATCATTAGACATTTGTTCAGAAATCTTGCATTGGATTAATATTTCATTAGAGGAACCATATCTGTTGTCAAATGCGCTTCCAACCTTTGTGGATACGGACTAGTTAAATAATCTATTTTCCATGTGTTAGAAATACCGCAGACAGTCTCACGGCTAAATGTCTGTTTCTTTCCCCAGAAACCCTCCCCCAACCTTACTTCATCCTGAAAAATGGTGCAGAGGATTTAGCCACTTCATTTCACAGTAAGTAGCAAGACAAAAATCCACTCATAGACCATAAGAGCCTTACTTACCGCCGGCATAAACATATCACACGTAGAAAAGTGCATATCGTAGAATCCTGGAGATAATGTTTACTGGGCATATACACACAAAATTCATTATTAATAAAAAAAATCTTGAAATAATCTTTACTGGGCATATACACACAAAATGAATAATTAAAAAAAAAGAACCTAGAAATAATCTTTACTGGGCATAAACACACAAAATGATTTATTAAATAAAAAAATCCTGGAGATAATCATTAATGGGCATTTATACACAAAATGAATTATTAAATAAAGAATATTGAAACATTTTGTAGTGTTTTGTAAGTAGGTGCTGTGGTCAGCCCAGGCACTGTAACCAAACGATTCACATCTAGAGTGCTCTTTTACATTGGGAAAGCACTGGTATACCTGCCAACAGTCCCGAATTTGCTCCGACAGTCCCATTTTTTTTTGGTTCATGTCCTGTCAAATTTGGATCTGTCCGGCATAAAAATACTGCCTATGCACAATGAATTACAGTGTAAACGCTGGTAAATGACCTCTAGACACCCCAGGACAGAAGGAGTGGAGCCTAAAGCAAGTGGAGCTACACAATGCTGTGTAACTCCGCCCATTTTAGGCTCCACCCCTTTATGGCCTGGGACGCCTGGGGCAAAAGTTGGCAAGTATGCTGGGGCAGATTGGGAGACATCAAAGATTTGATCAAGGACCGACCCTGATGATAAGTCCCCAAAAAGGGTTCAGTGAAAATTCTTTATACGCCTTTACTCCATTACTGAGGGAAAAAAATATATATTTATATACCTCCATATATCAGATTAACCCCACCCAAAATAGCAGTAAAGACCTGGGGCACAATTTTCCGTCGCTCAAAAGAACCAACGGCACTAAACATACATTTTGTCCGCTCCGAAGGCTCGTAGTGACTTCCACTGAAATGGGAAGAGTACAATATCTTTTAGACCTTGTTCCTCCTCCTGTACTTTAAATAGATAACACATTTTAAAAAATAGTGTTTTTTAAGTGGCTAAAAAAAGAAAATAAGACAAGTTTAACTTTTTCTGAATCATCTGGTTATCATTTTAGTTTTGGCGCTCCATGTTTATCTCTCCTTATGGACTAAGAGCATTTTAACAGAGACACAGATTCTATACTCTATCTGTAACCACTCTAAGATTTAGAGCAATGGTGACAATCCATTGTCACTAATGGGAAGCACTACATTAGAGCCACTTGCATTTGTTAAGGATTTTTTTTTCTTTTCCATGCATTTTTTGTCTGTTTCTTCCCTTATTCTTTGTTTTGCCACATTCACCGAGAATGATGAATGAACAGCTTGTGTGTTTTAGAGATAAAATAGTAGACATAACCGATTCTTCTTACAGCCGAGACGCTGGAGATAAAACAAAGCATTTATATCAATTTGTGCTTAAAATATATACCAATCTACGCGCGTTATATAACAGTTAACCCATACAACACAAAGCAGGGGTTCCAGCCTGTGGTTCTAATATAAAGGGATGACAATTGTGTTTCAGCAAAGAAATGCTACAGGTTGTGTTTCCAGAGTGACAGCTAATACAGAAAGTGATTACTGGTAAAGGAACATTGGGGCATCACAGATACTATAAGCAGCCCATAACATACACCAAAGATTGTAAAAAAACACACTCCAGTGATGCAAATAGCCTAAAACTGAGTGCCGTATATCACAAATACCCAATATAGGATGGGGTGTCTGCCTATTACACAGCTGGCATTAAGGCCATAAGTTCAGTTATCGTGCACAGGAAATTCTGGACTGTTGGCAGCTATGGTAGGTAATTAATTATATCCCCGCCTGGCATTACGTACGTGTAATTTACAATTCTTATGCACAACATAAGGATTTTAAGGTTTTAGTTACAGTAGCACATTTAGACTTGGACAGCGGTAGAAAATGTGTATTCTTTTTTTGGGGGGGGGGACATTTCTTCCTATTCTATGAAATTCATAGGAGATAATGTCTCCTACCCAAGATTACATGTGTTTTACGGTATACT
>VKOC01005079.1:0-30655 GCA_009364415.1 Spea multiplicata | reverse complement strand
AATATAACCCCCAGTGCTGTATACAGTAATATAACCCCCAGTGCTGTCGGCGGATAAGTGACTTAATGCGTTAAAGGCGGCTGCAGGGGGGGGGAGTGAAAGAAAATCAATGGCTAAATAAAGTTATCGCAGAAAGATGGAGTTTCCAGCCGGGCCGAGGTCATCGAATCTCCGCCGTTTTAAAGGCTTCTGATTCATTTACGGATTTTTTTCCCCCCAGTATTTTTCTTGAAAAAGTTCCAGGAAAGAGTCCATAAAAGGCACCATTAAACGGGTTTATTGCATTAAAATGGTGAGTGGAAGCGGCGCGGCGGAGGCCGGCAGTTCATTATCTGTCACAATCCGCCGTTTTTCTTCCAGTTCCTCTCAGAGTGATGAGTAAAAGGTTAGACTCCCGAGTGAAGCGGCCGCCGATGTCACCGGGAGATCGGGGTAATTAGATGTTTGATTAGTTATTCCTCCCCTGTTACTGGTGAATTATGTTATTTTACCAAAAGCCGCTGTAATGAATGGAGGAGATTTTTCCGCTTATTAAAGCGAATGTAGCCTTTTAACGAGAAATGCAGAAACTCACTTATGACTGAATGCGAATAATCTCAGGGGGTCCGCGTCGGAGTAAAAGAGTAATGGATGTGGCCCCTGAGGTGGAAGTCAAACTCACGCTCAATACTTTTCCTGCATGCCCAGGTTTTACTTGGATTCTGAGGTAAGCGGATTCATCGAGAGCTGGCGTGATGTCATCGGCTTCATTACTTTAGTTAGTGTTGGAAGGGTAAGCATGACATCACAATCCAAGGGGTAGGACGGCAACACAATGCAGAGGTTAGCATGTTATCATACCATGTAAGTATTGGGGTAACATTCACATGATCTGGGGGGTAGCATGACATCATATAATCTCAGGAGCAGCATGACATCACATAATCCAAGGAGCAGCATGACATCATACAATCTCAGGAGCAGAATGACATCACATAATCCAAGGAACAGTATGACATCATACAATCTCAGGAGCAGAATGACATCACATAATCCAAGGAACACTATGACATCATACAATCTCAGGAGCAGAATGACATCACACAATTATAGGATCAGCTTTCTAGGAATCCTTCTGATCTAAGCATCAAAAACGTTTTTGAAATGTTTCTTTATTGAAGGTTTTAGTTTCAGTCCCGGTAAAAATTCTTGGTCTTGTCTCAGATTCAGGAGCCGTCTGTCTATCCCATGCATGTTTAATACCCTTACTGAATTACCCTCTACCACTTCTGCTGGGAGGCTGCTCCATTTATCTACCACCCGCCCTGTAAAGTAAAACTCCCTTCCACCTCAGTCTCTGGCCCCCTAGTGTTAGATTCCGGTCTCTTGTTGTAACTTTTCTCCTCCTTTGAAATGAATTCCCTCCTGTACTTTGTTTCCGGTAAATCTCTTTTATGTATTTAAAAATATCGATTCCCCAAAAAGAAACAACGCGTTTCAGAGATCAGCAGAACGTACTTTTTGGGGTAAATCAATGGATCGGTGGCAGGCAGGAATGAGTTAATCGAGCGTTTTTTGTAATTATGTCTTCGCAGGATTTGTCGGAGTTCAGGAACAACGCGTTTCTGGCGGCTCTTTCCGCCGCGTTCGACTGGACGTCGGCTGAGGATACTGTGCCCAACTCCCACCAAGACGAGCCAGAATTACAGTCCAGGCCTCCGAGGTCCACGTTCCACCAACCGCCCGTCAGAGAGAGGTCCGCCACCTGCAGAAACTTCTTCTGGAAGACCTTTTCCACTTGCTGAATGACCCCGCGTGATCCCCACAGCGTTATCTTCAGCCCTTTAACCCTTTGAACGCACCGTCACTCAAACTATTACAGGGGTAATGACACACGGCGAGGGAAACCCCAATACTTTGTGCACCCCCTCTGGCACCAAAAGTGTTACCCCATTTACACTTGCATTAGATGTATTTTTGATGTTATTCAAAGGGTTAAGTTACAGTCCCAGTCTAAACCCGGTTAACCCATTGTGTGCTGGTGTAGCTCCACGTTTGAGTTCTTGCCCCCCCATTTTTCTGCGATTAGGCGCCGGGTGAGAGGACGTTTCCACCGAACTCCTGCGAGGGGTTCCCTGATCCCAATAATTTATTA
Organism: Spea multiplicata; assembly: GCA_009364415.1. Taxonomy (NCBI): domain Eukaryota; kingdom Metazoa; phylum Chordata; class Amphibia; order Anura; family Pelobatidae; genus Spea; species Spea multiplicata. The sequence goes on along the minus strand of VKOC01005079.1, from coordinate 28,521 downwards.
GCCTTTAGGTAAAATTGAATAATTTATTGTAATCTCTCTCCCAAATCTTCCACTCGACCTTGGGAGTCTGGGGAGGAATAAAATGCCCCTTCTGCCCCATCCGGGTTTCTGCTGATCCTCCCTTTATAATAAACGCAGGTTCTGGGTTATATAGGATGTCTCCAATCCATGTCTGTATTTAAAGGGTTAATAATAGGATACATTTCAATACATTGTGTTTACGCGTTATTTGGAAGAGGTTACCGCTCCTCGGGCTCCGTCTCGGGAATCGTTCTCGTTATCGCGTCTCACCGATGATCTATAAAAGCCGCTCCGATTCACTTAGTGCTTTTTATTCTTTTCAAAAACACTAATAAAGGGATTATGCGTTTAAAGCACTGCCTGTTATCCGCGTGTTCTTTATCAGGAAGAATTTAGGAAAAGATATGTTTGTGCCACCAAAACGCTGAGAGAACTTTCTGGAAGAGGGTACCAATCTCATCGTGGACCTTGATGTCTACATTATGGAAAGGGTGATAGATAAGTGGAACAGCCTCCCAGTAGAGGTGGTAGAGGGTAATACAGCGAGGGTATTAAACATGCATGGGATAGACAGACGGCTCCTGAATCTAAGACGAGACCAACGACTGATTAAGATTTACAGCAGGAGAAACGGGCAACTTGACGGTTCCACGATTTTGCTTTCATCAGCAGTCCGCGGCGTAAGCGCTTCCAGCGAGCGGAATATCTGAATGGTTTGCTGGACGAAGCAATCGGCAAGACTTTTCATTAAATTATAAATCAGTTTTATTATCGATGAACGTAAGGCTCTCGGTCAATGCCGGCACCATCATCCGAGCTACAGCCTGCGAAAACCACAGCGGGTGCCAACGCATTATCACCTGCACTCGCGGGGTTAAAAGCCATCAGCCCTGTTCTAGATTATTACAGCCGGTTTAGAGCCTTAAAAGAGACAGAACCATCGCTTCTACTAAACACAAAACTCTCTAACTTGTTAAAACCCAGACCTTCCGTACAGATAATCATTGGTCAATTCTGTCCCTTGCGTTATTTTTTTTAACTGAAGAAGAGACCTCTGAGCTCCAGGAAGCAGAAGCTTCTATTTATTACAAAAGAAACATTCACAGGCCATGCGGCCTATAATCACCAAAAGTAAAACGCGCTCCAGAACCGGAAACAGCTACGAAAAGTCATTCAAAAGAAAGAGCTTGAACTGTCTATTAAAACAAAATGTTAACGTTTCTTAAACACCCAATTTGACAAAAAAACCCCACAATTTGTAAAGTGCTTTAATTTCACAGAGGGATCAGGAAGGCTGCTTAATCTGAGTTGTATTATTATTGTTTTGCCCGACGCATTTTATTCTACGTCAGACGTCATGCGGCTTCCTGCTGAGCTCTATTGTCGAAGAGCCACGTTTGTAAAATATCTGGTTTGAAGGTCAGAGTTCTGCGGATAAAATTTTATAACTGAGCTGATACTGCAATAAAAACGAGCCTTCCGAACCCGTAAACAACTTATACGATCTGCGCCGAAACACAGCCGGTATTTTCCAATTCTTTGAGACAAATCAGAGGAGGAAAACCAAACGTGGCAAGAAAAGGTGAAATGGCAGAGGCTTTAGACAAAAAAAATGCTACAAATGTACATTTTTATAATTTCTGTAAAACTAGTTAAATCAAAACAAAAAAATTAAAGAGGCAGCAAATCCTTGTCACATTGTTTAGGTTAAAGGCTTTTTTTTTTACCCCTTGGCTAAGCATCGATACGTCAGACCTGGAACGTACAGAAAATAAATCAGGGCTGTATATCCTGGATGCCTGTGAGGGGCTGGAGAGCTCAGTCTGCTTATATATATATATATATATATATATAATCAGGAATTAATTAACCTTAAGAGTCTGCGGTCGGGTTACCTATGCTTTAAAGTACTCCTTACAAAAAACATTGTATATATAAAAGCAACAACCCTAACACAAAAAAGTATACAATGTATCTTAAAACACGGACAGGAAAATGAAGACCCTGAGAATGGCACCCACCGGCCCTGAAGGTTGTCGCAGACAGTAAAAAGCCTGCTTTTGGCTCAGACATGCGGTTTAACCGGTAAAGTCTCACATGCGTCACGCGTGTGCGGGGCCGCTCCGGGCTGCACCTGTGTGCGTAGAGCTCCGTATCCGAGTACACCGACACTCCCCTGACAATCTCTTTCTCCCCGAAGCCTTCAGGGCAGGTTTTTCTGTTTCTGCGACACACTTGTTAGCGCGTTCAGACACTGCACTTGTTCGTTGCGTCGCTGCAGTTCCAGCAGGCAGTCATTCTGCAGCTCTGCAGCCTCCTGCGTGTTCCGGTTTAATGTCACAGACAACGCGTTCACATCCTCGCTCGTAACAGCCTGCAGGATTTAGGGGAAGAAAAAGCACCTCCTGAATTAACCATGTATTTATTTCATTATCTGTTAACCCCTGGCTGTCCGGTTTCCTTAATACATTGACTTTGTATTTTTTTTCTTGTTATTGTAACTGCGATTATTGAAAAGCCCATCATACCCACCTCTAGCTCAATGTTTGATAAACTGAGTTGCGGCATCTGCTTTTCCTTTAACGTCCTTATTATCCGGCCGGAGAGCAGAGAATTACAGCTGAAGACTTCTTGAGTATTTCCAGAAGAATCTACCAGGTCAAGGCTTGGAGGATCTAACAAAAATGGATAATAACAGAGAAACGTTATGTATAAGAAATTAGGATGTTCCTGGGAGAACAGCAAGTCAGGCTTAAGGTATACATGCAGCAGGGTACTGGACTACCCTTCTCATCAACTCCTAAACTTGGCAGATGGTTGGAGTTGGAGTTTATTGATAATTCCTGGAGTTGGAGTTTATTGATAATTTTTGTATTAAGGGGCGGCAAAAGTAAGCCCAAGATATACAATCTTCCCCTTTACTGTGAATTTCTTACTTGTTGAATTAATGCCTTGAATTTCTTCTTTCTTCGTGGCCTCCAGAAACAGCTTTAGAAGTTGCGCAGACTGACGTTCCTCCTCTCTTCGGTCCAACACCCTCTGTAGAGTCTCCTGGAGAGCTTGAACCCTCTCCAAAGTGACCGCCACCTCCCCGGCGAGCTCTTCGGCAGGAACTTCGATCAGCGTCTGTAAGAGAGGCAGGCGGAACATCGCTTTTCTTTAGTTTATGATTTTTCCATCCTGTTTATTTTCTCAAGAGGATGGGTTAGGGATTTGTGCAAAACAGAATACCTAAAAAGACCTAAACTTTCTACAAGCGACCTTAAGACAACAGAAGGAGAAGCCGATCAAGTACAAAATATTTTGCAATCACGGCCTCATAAAAAATTACCTGAAGGTCGGACTCTGACATCAGAATGATGTTGGACAAGTTTTCTTTTAACTGAAAAGACAGCATTTTCCATTTGGGAACGTCTGAAGCGCGCAGGTCCGTGACGTCTTCATCAATTGACTCCCGCGCCAACCAGGCGGTGCCCCCATCTAAACAGAAAAGGGATACAAACAAAAACAGGGCAAGATTTACCAAAATGTTTGTAAAAGGTGCAACCTTTGGGACTAAAGTATGGTAAAGGATCAGCCATGAAGAAAACATAAGATATCCTGAAAGCCAACACTGATGAGCTACTGATTAGAGGGTTCAAACATTCTGAAAGGGACAGTTTAATGTCCCAGACACCCCCACTTTATAAAAACCTGCCGCTAGAACCACTGATGATCGCATACCTACTACAGTCGATGCCCACTTTTTGTTATCAGTCAAGAGGACAAACTTAGTGTTGGGGGGTAAACAGAGAAAGTAATCCTCATCCTCAACAATGGTGCCATCTTCCTCCAGGACAAGGGTGATGGGTGTCTTTGTGGAATCCAAGCGAAGAATCTTACAAGCTAAAAAAAAAAAAGGCAAGAACAGTAAATGCACAAAGAAATAGTTCGGTCAGTGACGGGTGAGTTTAGGGTGGCCCATGTCACCAACACCCACGGTGAGCAGGAACCCTACAGACATCACCAAAAAGCATTTCCCGCTATGAGGAAACTGGCGAGAAAGATTTCGTTTCTGGAAAGGTCAGAAGAGCATTTATTAACCCAATCTGCTGTAAAGACTCAACCAATTATCAGTCGTTGCTCTCGTCTTAGATTCAGGAACCGTATGTCTATCCCATGCATGTTTAATACCCTCACTGTATTACCCTCTACCACTTCTGCTGGGAGACTGTTTCACTTACCAACCACCCTCTCAGTACTGTAGAACGTCCTTAAATTAAATAAGTCTCTTATTTACCAATAAATTGACTAAATGCCATATCAAAATGAATAACATAACATATTAAAATGCTAATTCTTTTACTGCCCAGTGGTGTATGAGGTCAGCAACACGTCATCAGGTAACACAATCCTACTTTCCTACTTGGTACACATACTGCCCCTCTCTGCTACTCCCATCACTCCCATCACTCACCTTTCTCCAGGAGCTCCTGTAGAGACGCAGCTGCCACCCCATGCCTCTCCTTGCTCCCCTTCACACCGACCACACACGTCTTGGTATAAGCTGCCATGATCCTGGAACACTAAGCCTTGACAGCAGCCAAAGATGTGATCACGTGCTTGACGCTCCCATCCACTCACTTCCGCAATCCTGAGCCGCGCTGCATGCTGGGGCATGTAGTTCACGCTGCACTTAACTCATCCGTTGCTGATCTTTCTAGCTGCGATGCTTTGGCAGCAGAAATCTGGTTTAACGACCCTGCGCATTTATACCTCGAAAATAAAATGCAAAAACGGCAATAATGTATTACTGCCATAATTTTAAACAGACTCTTTGAAATATTTAGATACAATTTTATATTTGCGAAGTGATACCATTTGACTTTGGCGTTCGCCCTCACAAATACCGGTATTTTAGGATAAATAAACTGAAGCCCCAAAAAGTTCTTTTTTTTTGGAATTTTGATCAATTTTGGGTGATAACGCTATTTATTACAGGGATGGATGGACAACTGTGGATACTAAGAGGTTCTGCAGCAGATGAATGATTCTTAAACAGTCTGGAAAGTTGTTGCACACCGTGAGTGCCTGGACAGAAACCTCCGGTAAATGTAAAGTACTTTCACCCCAGTCAAGTAACACTCTGCACTCCGCTGCTCTGGTCTGGCTGCCCCTTGGCGTGCAGAGGCTGTGCTCTCGAAGTTTGACTAGTGAGGTCTGAGAAGATGGCCTCCTCGGATCAGGTTGAGCCTCCTGCTCAGGTAAGGCGCGGGTCTCGGTGCCAGGGCGGGAAGGGTGACCCGTCGTGGGTTTGGCATTGGTAGCCGAGTTACTTGGCGGCCGGGTTACCTGGCACAAGCTCTCACGGCAGGCCCGGCATGTACGGCGGGCTCCATGCACCTGTTATCCCTCAGTGGAGGAGCTTCACCCCGTATGCTGCCTGCCTCACCTCTAACCTTTGACCCCTTACTGTAGCTCTGGGTTCTTGTGTGCTCTGGCCTGGTCACTTTACCTCACATAGTCCATCCTGACCCTTGGCCTGCAGCCATCTTGCTCTTTTACCCCTGACCTTTGCCCCCTCACCTCCTGCCATGTTGCCTCTACCCTCCTTTTTAATGCGTTGCATTTTATTTTCTGATATTGGTTCATTTGTATCATTTTAGTTAATAAACTATACAAAAAGGGGGGTTCTTTCCAAGCCCAAAAAGCAAAATACCAGTCAAGGTTGCCATTATCTGTCAGGAAAACCAAATGCCGCATTTTGGGACCCGGGTTCCTCTGAGGTACTGGCTTCATCACCATAACCCTAATAAATCAACAATTTAATAACAGCCCTGTATGAATTCCCGCACCATACTATTTATTAATAAACTATTTTAACACACATGAGCTCACCGTCATTCTCTGGATAAATGTCGGATCTAACCGAACACCCACACGGTGATAAAACACGCTAAACAAACCCAAAAGCCTCGTCAATCAGGGGGTCCGCAACAATAACTGTATTAAATGAGATTCTGGTACAGAGTCTTATAAGTGGTCTTATCACATCAACAACCCGTGGAGTGTTCTGGCTTAATTGGTCGCTATGGCGATTGGACCACTTTTCAAACTTTGCAGGATTTTTTTTAGGAAACCACTAGTAGGCACTATCTATGAAAAGTAACCGGTTAAAGGTGATCCTGTCACCATGGCAACCGGTGAAATGTTTCTGGAGATTGGGTCATTCATTGGTTGCTGACAAGACAACTTCTCAAGCTTTATGAAAGAATATCTTAACCCGCAGCGTGTCTGTACGTCTCCATAAATGTACCTTAATCATTAATAAAATCCCATAAATGACTTGGACGGTTGTGTAGATGAAGCTGTTACCGGCAACATCCTGATAGCCAGGCGATCTTTTTAATTATTTTATGTGTGCAGCAGACTACAAGTGATGTCACTCATCTCTTATTGCAGTTGGTGGCCCTCAGAGGCTGCTAAAATGCCAGATTTCAGAATTTCCCTGCTGAGAACAGTTATTTGAATTAATATGAATTAATGTTTACACCTGTGCTCAAGAAGGACACAATATTTAAAGAGCTAATGGGGTTTATTCCCTAAAGTGGGAGATTTCAGGACACCTGGAACACTGCAAGAAAAGCTTGTCTGGTCCTGAATGATGTATAAATCAGCCATTGAGATATATAGGGCCATATATAAACATGTTGTGTCTGAATGTCCCAATACTTCCCAGAGCAGTCACTCTGCACTGAGTTTGCTTATCAAGCTGTAATGATGAGGATGAGCTCAGCGGGGACCGCTGAACACTAATATCTTCTCTTTCTTCATTTGCAGAGTGTTTCTCCCGTGGTTAATGAGAAGGGTGTCCCAAGAGAGCAGCTGGTAAGTTTAAGAGAAGATCACCCCCTAGTAGAAGCGATGGTGCCCCATTTGACATTTCTGTTAGAAAGCCAAGGTATAATCAAGATCTCTGAGCGAGTCTGCTCACTGACGAGAGAAACATCTGTTTTTGTTTGGTTTGTATGTATGTATGTGTGTGTGTGTGTATATATATATATATATATATAATCCCATTATACAGCGCTTCAGAATATGATGGTGCTCTATAGTTAATATATATATATAATATATAATATTCCATTGTACAGAGCTACAGAATATATGATGGTGCTATATAGTGACTATATATATATAATAAAAAATAATATAATATCCCATTGTACGCGCTACAGAATATGATGGTGCTATATAGTGTGTGTGTGTGTGTATATATATATAAAATATCCTATTGTACAATGCTACAGAATATGATGGTGCTATACAGTATATATATATATTGTATTGTACAGAATATGATGGCACTGTATAAAAATAGAAATAATATACTTTTAACTGTCATCTGACTATCTAACAAAAAACGTATTTTTGGAGATGCAGATCTTAGAGAATCCCTTTCCTTCTGGAGTTTAAAAAAAATGCAGGTGTCTTAACGGTTTGTAGGAGTGATACGGGCAAAATTCCGTACCTCTGCTCTCTTTTAGGGATTTATCATATTACTTTAAATACTACTAAAAAACTCAATGTTTTTAACACTTACATTCCCTTAAGGAGAGGGTTGTGAATTTCTACTAGAAATAACCCCATCGTAAGTCATTACTGTTGGGGGAACTATTTATTTTTTGGGTTTTGTATAAGGCATATTTTTATTATCAGTGGGGTGTGTAGCAAAGTGTTCTAAGTAGGTTTAAGTATGTTGGAAAGGAAAGAGCAGTTCTGCGTGTGTGTCGTATTTCCTAACCAGCGTACCTGCCTGAGCTGACATCAAACACATCATACATGTAGCCAAAATGTTGTTGCAAATAATGATGCGTTTTGCTACTTTTGCAACAATATTTGGCATAAAATGTATACAATTGCGTTGCACCCTGCACCCTGCATCATGTGCGATCTCCAAGAGGCTTTGAGGTCGCGGGAACTAACTTCTGAAATAGCAGAGTATAAGCAGAAATAAATTAATAATGCTATTATTTAAGATAATCTTTGGGACACACTATTACATATTCTTTAGAAATAGGACATTTATATACAAGGAAATTAGAGGCTCCTGAAGCACAAACTTTTAGACAACTTTCTATTTTCCAAAGTGAGAAATGGCGTTATTTAATGCTTTTCAAACACAGAGGTTGCATTTATATTTAATATGTTGGTGCTTAATTAATTATCGTGTATTTAGTCACTATTTTCCTATACAGCCTTAAAGTTTAACCTTCTGTTAAGTTTATCAGCTACATCCCATGATTTCCTCGTCTGCGACCCGGGTTTGTATGCAGTTTTTTTCTTCTAACCTAATCAGTCCTGGAAGATTCGTCATAGACCCAGAAATGCACAGCAGCATCTCAATGCTGCTCTGTAAGGGGTCTCTGGAAATATTTCTAAATGTCAGCAGCTATAGGATACCAAATCAATGAAATGGAAAGCGAAATGTAAGTAAACAAGCTATAAAGCTGGTTGGCTGTGTTAAATAACCTGCTTTCAAGTAGAATATTATTCAAAGGGGAAAAACCTAATAGTTGAAAGTAGAAAGTGATCCAATTCGGGGTACAATGCAGAAAGCCCCAGTAACTTTGATGTTCAGGTGAATTCACCTGAAAAGGTGAATTAAAAAAAAAGAAAAAACTTGTTAACTTAAAGGAACTGTAAAGCTGCTTTCTACAGCAGACTTATTACCTGCTATTAAGACAGCTTGAAATTGCTAAAGACATTCAGGGTGAAAATGTGGAAAGTGCTCCTATTTGGGGTACAATCCTTCCCAAGACGCAGAAAGCTGCCACTAGGGGGCGCTGACAAGGTACTGCGGTGTTAGACCTAAACCCTTTCTTTTAGACCTGGATTTTAATGGAGTTCTAATTGCTAATGAATGATAACCCTGTTGTGGAAGCTCCATTCCTGTATTCCATTCTAATAAAGTAAAATAGCAACACTATTAATAGTTGCTCTTATATGACGACCTCACAGCCCCTTTCTGTACCTGCTGGGTGTGTAACAAACACATCGCATTGGCTTCCACACCCATCTGGCACTGCAGAGGTTAACAAATGGCCAAACTCTTTTTAAAATGCAGGTGTGTTAGTACCGTAATTTGCGTTAAATGGAATCTCTTATTGATCCATTTCAAAGCCTTGTTTGTTTATTTAACCATTTGGGTTCCCAAGGGCAGCTTTGCCCAGGCCTGGCACTCACAGGCGTAATATAGCCTTAAAATGTAGTAGCCATGTTTTTTAAAGCACTCTGTAATATGATGGCCCCATATAAATCAATACAACTTTAATAGTGAGTTTTAATGCTTGTATAGTTAATATATAAGGGTAGCTAGACTTTTGGATAGCCCCCCATTAATGCTTGAAGATAGAAAACTGTAAAAAACATTATGAATGTTATAAACAGCCAATGGACACACAAGTTAATTCAACTTCTCCTTAAATACCCTGAAAACTATAATAAGTATTCTTACTGTAAATTAAAGTGCCTCCCATCATGTAATCTGCCCCCAGTAATCTTAGCTACCAATGCACTCGGGCCATTTGTTAGTGAGGCTGCAGTTTAAGGGTTAATGCCCATTTGACTCTGGATACACCCAAGTTACTTGTATTTGGGCAAGGCGTTTCCGCACCCTCGGTATATATCTCTGCCTTTTAATTCTATGCCAGCAGCAGTCACTGTTTACTTTACCTTAGGAGATCTCTCACCCCTCCCTGTTCTAAATGCAGCGGGCAGGGAGGGAGCCGGCACCCCAGTAATGTGCTGGCAGAGCTGTTCACCTGAGCAAACAGGCATAGAATATACAGCGTATCAGGGGAGGGGGGTCCTGGAGGCATTAGGAACGTTTCCTACACTTGATTGCCCCATATACTTGCCGGTAGCAGGAGGGTGAAGAGGGCACCCCCCAGACGTCCTTCATGTGCAGCCCAACCCGGGGCTTAAAATCTTTGAACAACACCATCTGGGTTCATATTCCTTTGGCACTTAGAAAAACCTGCGATTCTCAATTTTTGAAACTATTCAAAGGCTACTTAAATGGTTAAAAAAATATCAGGAAAGACTAAAGGATCTCAATGTGTCCAGATTCAGGGAGAAAAGAGAGAGCGAGGGGATAGAAGAGAGAGATATGGAGGAAAGGAGAGAGAGATACGGAGGAAAGAAGAGAGAGCGAGGGGATAGGAGAGAGAGAGAGACAGAGGAAAAGAGAGAGAGACTGAGGAAAGAAGAGAGAGCGAGGGGGATAGGAGAGAGGCATTTAAATATATAAAGGGATTTAACAAAGTACAGGAGGGAAGTTCATTTCAAAGGAGGAGAAAAATTACAACAAGAGACCAGAATCTAACACTAGAGAGTCAGAGACTGAGATGGAATGGAAGGGAGTTTTACTTAATAGGTTGGTAGATAAATGGTAGGGGGTAATACAGTGAGGGTATTAAACATACATGGGACAGACAGACGGCTCCTGAATCTAAGACGAGACCAACGACTGATTAAGGTTTGAGGCTTTACAGTGGGAAAAACCTGGTGGCTAGATGGGGGCCGATCTGCCGGCAGGTTCCATGTTTCTCTCTGAGACCTGATTGGCAACCAAGATAAAAGCAGGTAACTAGGTAAAAGATTCCATTCCGCCCTAGAGGATTTCATTATAAATGAGGGCAGGTGATCCAAAGAATATCCGCTGCTCCGTGCCTTTTGCGTAACGATTTGTCTGCACGCTGGGGCATCGTCCCTTTAAGGCTCTAAAAAAAATAAACGGAACATTTTGTTGACATAATCTCTTGAAATCCCCCCCGTTAATTATTCATATATATTTCCACCCAGGAGCCTCTACCTTTACACGCAACCCTTAGCGTGCTGTTTGGATGTAGAGGGACATGGTCTTCTTTAGTTGCAGGCACAGCTCTGTAATGTAAAGAGAATACATTTTAATTAACTCACCTACAATGATACAATAATTGTTTCTTCAGTGGATAACATAATCTTATCTCGCCCCGGAGATAAACAGACCCATGGCAATATACTAGCTTAATCAGTGAGGCTTTTAGCTTAGGAACTATTAGATACACTTTGGGTGAGATAAAAAAAGAGGGGAAAAATGGAATTATGTTTAAAATGCTTTTAGAGGGAAGGTTTTCTTGTCATCAGACTCTCCTAATGCAGTGAGCTAAGTGAGGAGGATGGCAGATGTTTACCTTCCATCAATCACATTGGGATTCGCTATATGAAATGTCCAGAAAGTGGACTCTGTTGAGGCGCCTCCGGGGAGAAGGCTTTTTAGTGGTGAGAGAGTACAAGTGCGTTAACACTTTTTCCTCCCCAAATAAGACTATCTTTGGTATTTGTACGTAATGAACCCTTGCCACGATATACTGTCTGTGGGGGGGGATATCCAGGGTTTCCCTTTAATATTTTCACACTGCTCTACCTGTCATCAGGTCAGAGCGCCTCTTCTCCTGGGGGTGTGGTAAGAGGGTGGGGCTAGCCACATGCATGGGTGGGACCAATCCTATTTAGTCTTTAAAGGGACAAAGGATAGGCAGGAGTGGACGAGACCTGAGTGGAGAGTGGACGAGACCTGAGTGGAGAGTGGACGAGACCTTTAAAGGGACAAAAGATAGGCAGGAGTGGGCGAGACCTGAGTGGAGAGTGGGTGTGGCCAAGCACCACTCCACTACCCCGATATTAAAGATAGTCCCGAGGAATTAACTCTTCACCCAGAGACTCCAGCTTAAATCCGTATAAGAATCTAATTAGTACCCACTTTTTTTGCCGAAATATCGGCTTTCACATCACTCTTTTCATTTACTAAACCCGCTTACAGATTACATTTTTTTTATAATCAGTGTAATTGTTCTGGGGTCATTTAAAGTAACAGACTATTTACTTGTGGGAAGTTTTTACATTTTTGGGAAAACTAGCATCTTTCAGTCCCTTCGCTTTTCCTCACCTTACGAAGGTCACTTGAAAGGGGAGTAGTAACCTAATAGGGGCGAATAACCATGCAGAGGACAGGACGTTAAGACGGACCATTATGGACTTTATAATGCAGGATTTGTGTAACAATCACTTTGTCCCTGATATGTCCTGCCTATAGTTCTGTATCACAGTCGGGACGAGCTTTCTGAATGTCATACAGATTTGTAGCCTAACAGATGGGGGGATGAATTTTACCACCAGTGTTTTTATATATTGGGTTACTTATGACTTTTTTTTTTTTAAAAGGGAAGTCCATGGAAAAACAAATGATTTTCTTTGGGCAATATATATAGTCATGTATAGAGCAACGCAGTTTACCATTAAAGAAAACCTAGTTTTACCTCGGTTTGTTCAAATAAACTCCCTTTATCTGCAGTCCTGGAGCCGCCGTTGCTGTCAGTCATGTGATATTTTGGGTAAATTTCCCGGCTCAAACACCTCACTGTGCTGATGCTTTATGGCAATGCTAATGACGTTCATTCTTCCATGGACTTCCATGGACTTTCATCAGTCAGTGTGTTCAATTGGGTGGTTAAGACTGAGACATTCCGTTAATTACCACTGGCAGTGCAATAATGAGTCATGGTGTTTGTCTAGTAGATTGGGCTCAGATAACCTAATATGAAGCTGTGAAAAAATATTCTAAAGGTGTTAGCAGTACTGAAATCCCCCCGCGCATGTCTCTGGGCTTTAAAGGCAATAAGTGCCTTTTTCGTTTTGACCACTAGAGGGCAGCAGATGATCACTAAGATTGACATAAAGTATCATGTAAAGTAATTAATCAACTTTTCTTCAGAAATCTTCCACCTACGAGCTTCTCGCTGTCCGAGGTATGTTACTGGCCTGAAAATGTGCTCGTCGTTCGAAAAGTTCCTCCGTGGTGTCGACGAATTGGTTAAACTGGGAAAACTGCCAGGGGAAAATGACAGGGCTTTAATGGAGCCATATTTCATGGCTTGAAGTGACTGTGGAGCTGTTTTCACTTTGCTCCTATTTATGGAGGAGGGCTGGAGAGAATTGAGAGGTGTTTACAGGATGGAGAGCCCTGTTTTGTAAGTTGATTTGTAGCAGTTGGGCCTCTTGTTTTAAACAAGCTTTGGATGAGGTTCTTAACGCTGGAGCCTAGAAATGTTTAAAGAGCCAGGAAGGGCTTGTCAATAAATTGTGCGCAAACACAGAACATGACACTAATGATACATCTGGTAGTAAACTCCCACCTACAGCACGATTTTCGGCTATAGCTTAATCCTGAAGGACTTGGACGTGGACTCCGAATTTACCTCTGTCCTGGCAGAACACCGTGTTCCGCGTCGTCGAGACGCCCCCAGTGACGGATTTACTGATGAATCGTATCCTAGGTGCTAAGGCATGGGGGAGACATTATGGTTCCAAGTGCGTTACTTAAAGTTAGGGACTGATCAGTAAAATCGTAATTCATTCCTATATGTGTTTTTTTTAAACATTTTTATTTAAAGGGACACTCCAGCCTCCACTTCCATGCATATGATGGCTCTGTGGTCCCTTTAAATTTTTGTGGTTTACCCCCTTGCAAATACAGAGTTCCTATACATGCATTAGCCCCCGTCACCCACCCCCCTAGCTATATCCCATGCATGTAATATATTTACTGCCAGACAGCTCTGCTTCTGGCTCGACGAATGCTGCGGCCGGTGGTCTGCTCGGACCCCCATGAGCATCTGTGGAAAGTGCTCCCATTGAGTGCAGTGAGAGTATTTTCCTGCCAAGATTTATCACACTACTCAGGAGGAGGGCCGCTGCAGCTTCTACCTCAGAAAAGGGCTTTTTTAATATTATTAAACAATGTGAATTAAAGTGCACAAAGTAATATGCATTCTTCTTTAACAGGGCTGTCAGGAACATTAAACTGTCCCTTTAAATATGGCAACAGGGGCAAACGGTTGCGCATCCTCTTTGCGTCTAAAGGGCCGGTAAGGGACTTTGTTTTTTTGGGGGGCTCATAGTGGAGGGTAAGCGAGCCGAAACCCATTCGCTGCCAGCTCCTAATTCAACTCGAATGCCTGGGAAGCAGATGACTATTTTCTCATTCACAAAAAATTTGGTAAAAGCCACATAGACAGCTGAGCTCTGAGTTTCCACCTTCTGTTGGGATAATTAATAAGAGACGATTCTATTCCCCCTCTGGAGGCGCGAGCAAATATTGTGTAAATTAAGAAAATTAGGAAAGATGGCTGAAAACCATTGTAATTAGGGCTGCACACAAAATGAAGAGGGTTTTATTTAAGAAGCTGTCGTCATGAATAACCCATAGCTAAAACTTTATACATTCTCCAGGTTTTTAAACTGTTGGTAAGCTATAGCTGTTACATTGATCATGTAAGGATCCCATGATCCTTACATGATCAATACTGCTGGCATTGAGTGTATAAGGCACAAGCCAATGTACTGTGAATGGCGGAGCGTTACAACCTCTGTTCAAGGGAAGCTTATTGAGTGCCTAAGATCATGTGTGACTTTGGAATAGAAACTTAGCAGAATTATCACATTTATTTATCATGTGAGACCTTAAAAAGTGGGTTTTGGGGAATATCCGAGCTGTGTTTTTGTTAGCAGATCGGCCCCCGTCTAGTCTCCCGTTTCTCCTTCTGTGGAGACTCAAACCTTAATCAGTCGTTGGTCTCGTCTTAGATTCAGGAACCGTATGCCTATACCATACATGTTTAAATCCCCTCACTGTATTACCCTCTACCACCTCTGATGGGAGGCTGTGCCGTTTATCTGCCGCTTTCTCAGTAATACTTTCTTACATTACCTCCAAGTACGTACATGACAGACCATTAATAAATGGTGTTGATGATTTAAATGGCCTTACATATCCGTATTTGGAACCCTGCCATGTAAATACAGACTCTCCAATTATCTATCATTTTTACGTATGCGTAAATTAGTACTAAAATTCTAATATATAAGGTTTTTGTGTTTATGCGCATAATTAAGTATATCGGACATTAGGGGTTCCTGGGATTAGTCCAGTTTTAATAAAGACGATTAAAGTTATTCTTAGACGCCGACTTTGTGTTGCTGATTATGGGTTTGGAGCAATTATCTTTTACTATCTGTGACCAAACAGACCCCTAAAACGTAAAAATCCTTCCCACGGCAGGAGCAAAAAAACATATTTATTCCCCGTTTGAATAATTTGAGGAACGGGCCTCATTAGTTCCCCCTTCCCGGGGACTTAAGGGCCGGACTGCTTGAAGTAAATAACCCCGGGAAGTGGGTTGTGTAACTCAGCATTAACGGCAATAGGATCTCCCCGGCTGGATATTAATACTAATTCATTGCCGGTGACCCCTGCCGTGCGCGTTATTTGTTTAAATTGGGAGAATCCCACTGCGTTGTTATATTCTCGGCGCAGAGCTACTCACGCCGGCTAATTATTTAACATTACGGGCAAGTATGAATGGGGGGCCATTAAGGTACATTAATGAGAGTCGAAAAAGCTGAAGATTAACCTCAAAAACGGCCGAGTCAGGCTTTCCAGAATCCGAGAATTTCTTAACCTTCCCTCCTCGTCGCTTTGGCCCAAGATCCTGGGGCTACAATTTAATCATTTGAAACCCCTAGGACAGACTCCTGAGGGCTGCTAAAAAAATAAATAAAAAAATAGTAGTTCGGAATTAAGAATTCTTGAAACTTTTGCCCCAAAATTCACTTGAGTCCGCCGTGAGGATTCTAGTGCTTGGCGGGGCATAGCCCTGGGGGCAGAACGGTCCGTGGCGCATGTTTTTGCTCCGCATTGTAAATATGGGGCAGATTCCAATCGGAACTCCGGCGCGTTCCGCAGTTTCATTCAGTAGTCTGTCTGCTTTTTTTTTTTTTTTTCTGGCCAGCTCGTTGGGTAATCTGGATCGAAGCCAGGTTTCACCACAATTCATTCTGTGTCAGTTTAATAAATGCACTACTTAAATTATGAAATTACAAAAGAAAAAAAAAAGAGAGAGAATGCACTTATTCAGACTCTAATACATTAAAAATAAGGCATTAAAACTCCAGCTTTTTTTTTTTTTGTTCCAGAATCAATAATGAACAGGAAGAGTTGCAGACATTAACAGCCGCGGACATCCAAACTCTGAGACATAAATTATCAGAGAAAAATGCACATAAGCCTTGAATAATGTAAATACATTAACCCATTTAATAATTTATACATTAAGATGCAGCCTGGAACTCGTGGCACGAGCAGGTTTGTCAGAGCCGCCAGTCAAACCCACACGACTCTGGAAACGACGGCATCCCTCGCGCTCTGGTATCTGCCCAATTTTACCCGATTTCTGCTCTATTAGGGGAATAAAAGCAGGGACCTGGATACCAAATATTACTTAGGGTTAAAAATGGGTGGTGGGTTTGACGCACGGTTTAGCCGGAAAGTCTTGAAAAGTCAGCAAATAGATTTTGGGTACTATCTATCGATATGGATACTTTTTGTTAGTTTAGGAAATATAGATTATTTGTAGCATGTAATGAGGGCATGGGTGGCGTTGGGTGGGAATGTTGCAGTCATGGAAGAGGGTCGAGAGGTGGAGGTGTTGCCCATGGGTGTCCCAACCATTGATGTGTCTATAAGCCTTACTCAAATTCCACGATTGTTATTCAATAAAACCCCAAAACCGGACAGGGATTCACCAAAATCTTGTTGAGCGCTAGAGAAAAGCGCCTCTTGAAATCGATAAGGATTCCGAGTACTTGGTGACACTTTTGCTCGATGATGAGGTCACCGAGGGCTCTACCTCATCTAGGTGCAGGGGTAGGAAAAAAAAAAAACCTGGGGTTTGTGAATAGAACACTGAATCAACCTATGCACATGCGAGGCAGATACAGATATATCATTTTATTTTTTTGCAAACATAAGTGGAATCTGAGTGATTTTAGCACCCGCCCTACTGAGGATCTCCCCACGGTCCTCGCCGTTTAAAAACAAAGAGTTAAGTGTTTTTTGGGCTCTCCGTTCTCGTATCACCCAAAGGCACCTCTGATGAAATCCTTCCAAAGGGAGAGAGGCTGGACTTGTTAATTAAATTAGTCTGGCACAAGGAGCTCGGTAATTATAGGTGCTAAAACCCCACGTTTAACAGGACGACGGCGGCGGCTATAAAATGATAGGTGGCATGGAATGGTGCCGACAGCGGGCAAAGAATGCGGGAGGACCAGATTCTATTAATTGAAACGTTGGCTGAATTCCTTTTTAAGAAATTCTTTTCTTTTTTTTTTAAATTTAAACAGGAAATTAAAGACTTTTTTTTTCCGGGTTACACCCTATGACGACCCAAATGAAACCAGGACAGGGCGCAGCCCGGCTTCCGAACGCATTTTAACAGGACCGGATTCCTATCAAAATGCTAATGAAAAAAAGCTTCGTTCCGGACGACAGTACAATAAAATATTTAACATCTGTGCATATTAGACGTGAGCTGGGGGACCAAAAATGTTTTGGTCAAACCGCTTTGTCTTGTTTTTGGGTCGTTGGGTTTTTGGGGAAGAATGCATTTTGTTTGGGAGCTCTGTATTTGGGGCGAAAATCGTAATGCTTTTCCAGAAACTAAATTTGATTCGCAATCGACGGTCAGAAAGTGCGAAGGGATGTGAAAACAGAGATGGATTTAGAATAGCGCAAGAATTTAGGAGCCGGATGTCATAATCTAGTAGTCATGGCTTCTTGGATTTTTTGGATACTTCATTGAGGTTTCTCTGGTTTCTGAATGTTGAGGGGCGCCAAATCCTGTGTTATCTGTCTTATACCAGTAGTTGAACGTAACCGTGTTTTTTCTTGTTAACATAGAAACATAAACCCTGTCGGCAGATCGGCCCCCATCTAGTCGCCCGTGTCTCCTGCTGTAAAGACTCAAACCTTAATCAGTCGTTGGTCTCGTAGGGCGTTAGGCGCAGTTTCTTATCGGACGTTTGTTAAACCTGTGTTCTTAGGGGTTAGCGTGTTAGCGCGTTAGCGTGTTGGCGTGTGAGGGAATGCAGCTCTTCTCTTTGTCGGTACTTCCAGGCAGAAGCTTCTGTTACAAAGCCGTTTGCAAACCTTGTTAATTAAAACAGAGCTTCATTTCTCCGAGCCGTTGTTTGGCAGGAGTTGGAAACATTTTCTAACCCAATTTCTGTGTGTTTATGGGTTTTTATCATATCAGAGGTGCATTTCTGTAAATGCACGGGGTAGCTGGGATAGAATTGATTGCCACTGTAGACCTCCTAATGATTTTTTCTTCCTGATATCCCTGAAAGCTTTGAAACCACTTGCCCTGCTCCACCTGCAATCCTCCCGTCTGATTTTCTTCCTCTCGTTCCTATTTTATTTCTTTTTTTTTTTTTTATTCCTCCAGATTGTTTGCATGTCATTTATTAATATCCCCCAACCTCCGATACTTCAGCATTAATCTGCCATAGAGTTTAAGAAAACATTACAAACGGATCTAAAGGATTAACAGTCGGATTGTGAAAGATAAAGTTTTTTTTTTTTCTTTTCTTACCAGTTATGCCAGTGAGGTTACTGGTAGCAGACTGGGGTCCTGGCATCCTCACAGGGGGGGGGTCCATTCACTAAAGAGAGAGTTTACAGGAGAGTTGTGTTTTCAGCTCCTTGACATCACTTTACATTATGAAGGTCCATCCGCAGTAAGTTTCTGCTGCACGAAGAGCTCGTCTGTCCCTGTATAATGTATAGTTAAATCAGTGAGATGTCTACAAAGTTTCCTTTAACATTTAATTATGCATCATACAGGGCCAGCTCAACCCTTCTAGCTTGAGGAACCTGCCAATGTTGGCCCTTTGTTATAAATAGTGAAGAGAGAGACTTGAAACTTCAACTCTCCTGCAAACTCTGCGTTTAATGAATAGACCTCAATGTGTCCCGGAAAGAAATGGCTGATACGGCAACCCTAGTTGGAAGGCGATCTTTGGCTTTCCTGCAGCAACTACAACTCCCATGATGCTCCGTTAACACATCTCTGCTCTAACACGGGGGGTGGCCAGACTTGCTTAACGCAATAACCACATGCGATAGACTTTAGATGTTTGACATGCACATTTTGTTACATGTACATAATATTCATTCATATGAACACTCTCTCTCGCTCTCATTCTTACATACACTATTACATTCTCACACTTTCGCTGTTACTCACGACCTCTCACAGACTAAATCATTCACACTATCTCTCAATGTCCCCCTACCTTCTTTGCCGATCACTTCCGTGTCCCTGTCTCCTTTCCCCCAGCTCCGCTTATTCTCTTGCTTCTCCTTCTGTCTTCTTTCTTCGCCTGCTTCTCCACGGTCTCACTCACAGTAGGTTTGTCTGTGGCCTGAGTGAGCTGCGCTGGTCCGTCCAACATATTTCCGCAAGTATTTCACACGTTTGCGCTACATTATTATTATTTTATTTCAACGTTTTTTATATCAATATGTTAATAGATTTACAGAGTATGCTTCGCCCGTGTATCTCTTTGTCTTGTACAGAGTTGGCTTTTGAGTGCCAGAAGCATGTTTCTTCTTTTTTAGTTCACGAAGAGTTAAGGAATTCTTTGCGGCGCTGTGATAACTGGGAAATGCTAAATATAAACCATGTTCTTAATGTTTTTGCATCCTTTTTTATTTAATTCGAAGCACTTCTCTGAGCATTAAGGTCTCGGATCCCCTAATCTCGTTTTCAATGATCGAGTGGACAGTTGATCTCCTATTACTTCACTCTTCAGGCTGACCAGAGCTTGTAATGCAGGGATGGGGCTGATCGCAGACTACAAATCTCATCATCCTCGGGCAGCCATCGGCCCCTCTTGTATCACAGAATGGACAGCTCTAGGTATCCATCTGTTGTCAGACTACAAATCCCTTCATCCTTTATCAGAAGTCAGCTGAAAAGATACAGGTTCTGTAAAGTATGGGTGGTTGTTATTCACTAATGTAGGTGCTTGCGGGGTAATTTAGGTTTAAAGGGCAGACACCTCTGCAAGAATAGCTGGCCCCAGAGAGATTTCTTGTATTCAGTGTACAGGGTTGGCTCTGCATGCCCTGGAGGGTTAGATCATTGGGGTCGATGCTTAATGATGCCGAGTGAAGTCGGGGAGTTGAAACCCCAGAACCTCGTGCAGCTTTAGTGTATAATCCCCCGGATCTTTTCCGGCTAAGGGTTTACCAGAGAAATAAACCTTATTTCTAACCAATAAACAGATGACAATTGGGTTATGATTGATCCTAGGAGGGGGTGCAGAGGTTTCCATCACGGACAGGAGGAAGCTTGCTGTAATCCATTATATTTAAGGAAATGGGAAGCCTCTTACTGATCTCCCACACCTGGGTTCCTCCGGAATAACCGGAATGAAGTCAATACAGAGATGGCTAATGCCGCTGGACGGCGAGGGAGGGGGCGCCACGGCACAAAGTAAAATCCTTCCTAGATGTTTGAATGGAAGACTTTTGAGCAATTGTTACAAAGTGCAGTTAGTGGGGCAAAAAAATGGCAACAATGGAATTGCCAATTGTTCCAGATGTAGCACTTTGTACGGGAGTTACTTTGTATAAATACGGCCCTGCTTCATTTTCTTGGTCTGTGACAACATCCGTTGGCGCTGGAATTAACGCTCTGTATTAATATGAATACATTTGTTTCTGGGTTTTTTTCTGGCAGATTAACTTGTAAAATTTAGCATAGCCTAAAATATATGAGTATCCTATCTATCTATCTATCTATCTATCTATCGCTCTATCTATCTATCTCTCTATCTATCTCTCTATCTATCTCTCTATCTATCTCTCTATCTATCCATCTATCCATCTCTCTATCTATCTATCTATCGTTGTCACATGTCCAACTTGTCTTCTCGATCATAGATGATGGCATTGTTTGACCTTTTGGTATTTTCTGGACCCAGATAAGAGGCGGCCTTTTCTGTATACCCCCCACCCGCTGTCTGAGCTGCCTGCGGTTCCTACGTAAACTCACATCAATTAACTTCCTGGAAGGCTTGGATTTCAAAGCCGTGGAAGCGGCAGACATTGCTGGGGGGTTTGAAGTTACAGGTGAAGATGTTGGGCAGGAGCCTGAGCTATCTGAGAACATTCCCAGAATATCGCCCAGAGGACCTGGCTAACTCTACTAAATGCGTTGAGCCAAAGACACCAATTCATTACTTTTTTAGTTCTGCAACTACCATCACCCTTGGCCACACAACAGCAGCTCTGTTCAGAAATTCTGGTCATTCAGATATTTGCCGGGCAGGATTAATTCTAGCCCACGGTCACGTGACGCAAGGAGAGAACACTGCTGGGTAGAAAGCTTGGCTGAGCAAAATAATATAATAATATAGATATAATTATTATTATTATTTTTTGGACATAAAAAACAACCAAACACAAACTCGCCCCTCAACTTAATAGAACTGGCAGTTCGTTAGGAAGGGTTATTGGATCCATTGTCATGTCTCCGATCACAGCTAGGGGGAGCCATAAAGCCACGCTGCTTCCTTCTGTTACTATTTCTTACTTTACCCTCTAAGATGAATCTCTCTCAATATTCGCTATTTAAAGGGTGACATTTTTTTTTTTAAAAAAAGTAAAAAAATTAAAAAATTATATAAATGCACTTTTATGAAGTTTATTGCAGGACAAAAGCTTATTTTTTTATTAGCACCCTTTCAAGTGTTGGCTTCCTCAACATGCCCTGTCTCAGAACTTACTTATCGCACGGAGGGGTCTTTGGCTCAGTTGGTTCTAATTTTCAGTCCTAGAAGACAGCGTGGAAGATACGAATTGTGAACTGTGGTATATATTTTTTATAAATACATTGCCATAAAATAATGTGAGTTCGTACAACTTGCCACCTATGTAAAAGTCCCCTAAACATCTCCACTAGATGAATGTCCGGTCGTTATCCGTAGCTGTAGGGTTCTGTTAATAAGTTTTAGAGGGGTGTGAAACGCGTCGCCCGCAAATGAATTAGATTTAAAATAAAAAGCAAGTCAAGGTTTTTTTTCTGTGGCGTCCAGGCGATGGCTGCCTTTCGATGCGCGTCTTTTAATTATTTTATCATTTTATTCTTACTATTATTACTATTGATCATTCATATGTAAAGCGCAAGCATACGTAACAACAAAATTAATAATTTTTATTCTAGTTGAAAGCCAAATTGTAGCAGCTTGCGTATGGGCCGCGGGAGCCGTGTTTATTCCGTTTTATACGTGTGCTATTCACCGGTGTAAAAGCCGGTCCTGCCAGTTCTTAACCCTTCCAGGCCTGGAAAAAAAACTACTACGGTTAACGTTCAGCTGAGTTCCATTGTATTTAAAGTCCTTTCTCTAGTAATATTATTGTAATATTTATTTTTTTCTGCTAATATGTTTAAGACATTCTCCGAACGTATCCCCCAGCGTGAATTCACGAGCTGCAGAGCTTACAGTCTAAAATGTTTGCATGTGGGCCGGTTCTCTGAGATAAAGTGCTTTAATTACGGCACCGATCTATACGCTGTGCTGTTTATTTGTCACTTTAAGGATCAAATAAATGTATTCATCGCTGACCATGCCGTGTGTCCTTATATGCAAATTAATTGATGCAGAGCAGTATTTCCCCCATATGCAAATTAACTGCTATTGATCATTATTACGTTCGGTTTCCAATCGGGCGCTGGGGTAATGTCCAAGAAAGTGAAAACTCTTTTTATCCCCCTTTTTCTTGATTCGGACGTTTGTTCTGATTGCGAATTTATGGTGGGGTTCGCATCGACGAGAGTCTAGGATAAGAAAGCGGGTCCAACGTGGCTTCCCTGTTTGGCTAGTGCCGGAACCTCCGCTCATGGGCATGTTACCCCCTCGTTCCTGCCCTGCGTGGACCCCTTAAAGCTGAATGCAGAGGCTGGCATGATCTGGCCCAGCTCGAGCGTCTTTAGCGAGATATACAGCCGGGTAATTAGCCTCGTGCATCTCTTGTGCGAGTGCTGGCATCAGCAGTGTGTGATGGCTGCGTCTGATTAACAGCCGCTCTGCAACCATTTCCTTGTGCCACAGATGACCAAATTTGTCACTTCAGTTTTGACACAGACCTGATTTCTTGCTAAAACTTTACATTTCTGCCGCCGGCTTCTCCTTTTAATGTTCCCGCATCGCTCCGACGGCGGGGGCTGCATCGCTAACAAGTATTAATGAATAAAACGCTCCTCTCCCTTCACTAGCATTGGCGGTGGGCCACCGACTGTCTCATCTCCTGCTTCGTCTACGTTAATAACTGCTCAATACCTTCGTACCTGTCTATTCCATCTTAATACCTATAACATATATATATATATATATAATATATATATATATATATATATATATATATATATATATATTTTACACACACCACCCTTTATGGAGAGCTCCTGCTGGAACTTTGCAGACCATCTCGTTGAGCTAATTGTTTCCTGAATCAATTGAGATAACTCCTGACCTTTCTTTGTGTACGGAGTGGGTGACCCTGCCCCCCGGTTAATGTTTTCTCTCTCGTTTCAGACACCACTTTCTGTTGTCCAAATATTTGTGTTGTATTTGCCCTCGTGTTTTTCTTCATGTGCAGATGAGCTGCTGCTACGTACAAGAATTACCCTTGTATGCAGATTAAGTCCCGTCAGTCAGTATTACCCTCGTATCCAAATTAACTGTGAAATCGGCATCGCGTTTTTGTCTGGTGCTATAAGGCGATGCTTCTTTTTTTTTTTCTTTCTTTCTTTCAAAAAGTACCCAATTTCTCCATCCAAGGGCCCAAAAAGGGGATTATCAAATGCCACTTACTTTCTAAATTAATGAGGTTTTTACACGTTCTATCGGACCTGTCAAATACCCCAAGGGGCATCCATACCACAGGCTGGGCAAAAGTGTCTTGGGGAGCCCGAGTCCAATATTTGGGGTGTTTCTGACTGCTATCCATTTTAATGATTTGTATTGAGGATGCATATTTTGAACTATTTGGAATTTATTTAACCTAAAAAAATTATCAGTCATATATAATATATTATATATATATATATATATATATATACATATGGTGATATACTACTATAATACCTATATAATATATATAATACACATAATAACTATATATATAATATAATTATATATATATTAATTATATATATATATACTCATATGGCTACAACCTGGACTAATATGGCTACTAATATATATATAAGTATCTTGTGATAATACCTTTTTTATTGTAATGAGAAGCTTTCGGGAGCTCTTCTCCCGAGAAATGTTTTAGACTTGAGAAAGGGAGAAGAGCTCCTGAAAGCTTCTCATTCCAATATTCTGTTAGTCCAAAACAAGATATTATCTCAAGATACTTTTGATGATTAATAATAATATATATAAAAATAATAAAATATATATATAAGATTTAGTGTATAGAGACTTTTGGTTTAATACAACATAAATACTTCAATTTTTTCCTGGATAAAAAATAAAATGTTTAAAATATGTTAATTTTAATACTATGGGACTATTTCAGAATTCTTGAAGACTTTTAAAGGGGGCATAATTCTAATTTATTCTAATAAAACAATATCTTTAATTGAGGGTGTAAATAAACAAACAAATCATAATGTACAGGATTTAAGAAGTCTGCATGCGCCACCCTTGGACTGTTTTTTTCGTGGATGGAGACAGCGCATTTGTCACCCGCAACGCTCATCTCTCTCTATTTTCTCCCTCCGCACCCCCCCGCGTTCCTCTCCCCCTTTCACATGCTTAAATTCACTTATCATGCTTTTTTTAAAAGACGCCTCTTCTCTTTACCTGACGTCTAAATTGCTTTCAGTCACTGTTCCTTCTCCTGTTTTCCTTTAAATGAATTACTAATGACATCTTGTTCAATCATGCCCTCACTGCAGGCACTTTAAAAGTAATGTGCCCCATCCAAACCTTTTAACCTATTACCGAGTGTATTTCTCAATCGAATCAGTGCCACCGCAGGTGTAATAACTAATCATTTGAGTTACACCTGCTCCGATGTACTTAGCGTCCCGATCTGTGTTGGATGGCAGATAATTCCCGTTTATTGCATTGTCCGATGGATCCGTTTTGCCTACATCTGACACGATTAGCGCATTTAAAGAAATAAGAGACAAGAAGAGGTGGAGGGGGGGCTTGCATTTTGGGGCGTCAGCCAAAGCATCAGTACTACCAACCGGCCCGGGGCGCTCTGCGGATGAAGAGATTTACAAAATAACTTTACACCGCTTCACGCCGGGACGTCCAAATATATATATATTTTCTTCTTTATCCGCGTTAGAAGTGAAATTGTAGGACCCTCAGGTCACTGAGGTCATTGAGACATTGTATTTCTACAATTTAAGCAGATAGGCAAGATTCTTAGCGCTTTCTCAGAAATTGGAGATGCAATAAATCTTGGAATAAGTGTTAACTATGACATTGTCCCTTTAAATGTAAGCCCTTTAAATGAAGCCACGTTCTACATGCGTTGCCCTGGCTTGGTGTCAGACGCTGACATCTGAGAGCAGGGGCCAAGGGTTATGTAGCCTTTCTCATAGTAGCGACATAGCGTGTCCTTTACATTATAGGAACGGGAACCATTATTTTGATTCTTTTGGGCACAAAGAAAAAAAAAAAGTTTGCTATGACTTTGTGATGTTCCTACGAGCGCCAGAGGGGTCAGCAAAAGTATACACGTTGCTCACCTCTCCCGCCGTTAAATTGTTATGTGAAATGATTGCTTCAGAGATTTATCTGTTTCGTGGAGCACATTAAATTATAAAATGTACTGCAGCACTTTTTGAGAGCATGCACCGCGCCGGCTGTAATCTCCTCCGCACCGAATGTATATGAGCGAAAATAACGCTAGTCAGCAGCGCAGGCGTTTACTTCGACCTCCCACTTCCAGGAAACTGCGAGCCCCCTCCGACAATGAAAAGGTTAATGAAATACACCGCACGAGACGCTTTGCTCCTCAATATTGGTTTCCAAAGCTGCTTTTGATGTAAATGAGTCTGTTATCCACATATAACTTCGTGGGTTCAAAACAAGGGCAGCAAAGGTCTCCAATAAATGTGTACACACTTGCACGATCAGCTTTTAACTACTCTCCGTCTGTCTCTCTCTCTCTCTCTCTCTGCAGATCGCCACAGCCGTGAAGTTTCTGCAGAACCCCCGGGTCCGCCAGAGTCCGGTGTCCACCAGGAAGGACTTTCTGAAAAGAAAAGGTACCAGACCGGTCCATGTCGCTTTTGTGTACTGTCTTTGCAACAGAAGAAGGTATATTCCGGTGTACCATCAACAAATTTGCGTATCGGTTAGGAGCCAGAATTCTGAGGTCAGAGCGAGAAAGAAGTACACCCATAGAGATCAGTATTAAATGGCATAAAAAGCTACCACAGTAACTGGTACAGTAGCCACAGCTAAGTATGTATTGTATTTAATGGATACTAGTGTTTCAAAACAAAAGAATTTGCTACACTCCGTCAGGCATTTTACACTTTGATACCGCTATTGCAGAAACATTGTTACCTGAACTTTAAGTCTTATGTATACAGTAACCCCCCCCCCCGCACTGTATACAGTAATTTAACCCCCCCAGGCTGTATACAGTAATATACCCCCCATACAATATAACCCTCCCCCGGAGCTGTTATACAGTCCAAATATAACCCCCAGCGCTGTATACAGTAATATAACCCCCAGCGCTGTATACAGTAATATAACCCTCCCCCCGGAGCTGTATACAGTCAATATAACCCCCAGCGCTGTATACAGTAATATAACCCCCAGCGCTGTATACAGTAACACTAATCTAATACTAATCGTAATAACTGGCGGGATTTCTCCTTTATGCCGGTCCTTTGCTTTTATGTTGCCGGCTTCAGCTAGGAGAAGAGTCTGGCAGAATACGCAGAGCACACTGACATGTCATCCTTGAACATGCGAGCCAGGAATGAATATAACAAAACGAAATATTGCTCTCAGAAAGACTTTGGATGTGCCAGACTCTATCATATAAGCCTGCTGTATAATTTGATATGTTTGTTTAAGCCGCACATTGCATAGAATAGCAATTTGTAGCTCACTTCTCTGGCGCACACAGGGTTAAACCGTATTACACAGGCCTTTAGGTTGAGCGCAGATCAGCTTTACAGCAAACCCAGGCACGTTGATTCCTGGGGTTAAGTCATTATATCCCCTCTCCTAATGTAACATCCCCCCAAATATCTAACCCCTGCCTTAAACCACAGAGAGGTTATTTAGGGTGAGATCCTTAATGGAACAGCCTATTGTCTCTGACAGCCCCTCTAAAGAAGAATGCATACTAAAAAATACATTAAAATACATAGACCTGAGCCAGCAGCTGCCCTCCTCCTCTGTAGTCTGATGAGTCTGGTAGGAACATGCGCCCATAGACCTCAATAGGAGCACTTTCAGCCCATGCACACGGGGGTCTAAACACAGCGTCCAATGAGCCAGTGGAGGTAAATAAATCATGTGCTTGGGTTCGGTCACCTGGTGGGTGACAAAAGGGGCAAATACATAACTTTGTTCGTACTCCTCACTCCCACTTTCATCTTCGTTTTCTACATCAACTGTGAAAATTAATATTAGCACAACTTGAAGAGTTTCACTTTAAATATCTATGAATAGATATGTATGTATATATATGTGTGTGTGTGTATATATATGTATATATGTATGTATGTATGTATGTATGAAGCAGAAGCCTTGTCTATTTTTGTATAGTTTCCTCTTAAGATCTGATGACCTGGAGCAAGCTGCATAATAATGGCTAACGGGTCGAAGGCCAACTTTAAGGTCAGGAAAGCCTCCTTGAATTGGCCTAATTACTAAGAGATTGATATTACTTCAGTGGCCGCAATAAAGATTCATTTATCTCAAAGCCTGAACGAACTATCTATTGACTTCTCAACGTTATTCTTGTACCATTCTTTTTGTTGATGAACTAATTGTCTGTCGGCGAACACCCTTCCATCTCAAATACATTACAACAACGTCACATTAATAGGGTCAAGTAAATTGATGTATTGTGATATATTCTTTTTAATTTATTTTGTTTTTAATGATAATTTCTGTTATTTTCTTTGAAGGCATATATCTATATTTAGATTTTAATTTAATTCAATTTTATTATTTTATTCCATTTCTGTATACAATTTCCAGAAATTTCTATTCTCAGTCAAAATTCTTGAAACATACTATAGTCATTAGCCACTGTTTTTGGCATATTTGGCATTGATATATATATATATAATATATTATATATATATATAAATCTACAACAGCTTCTATTACTGTGGTAACCTGATAGACTTAGCTGGTCTCTGGTGGGACGTCAATTTTGCATGTGCTGTGTCCCTCAAGGCTTTGTAAAAAGTGCACTTAGAAATTATGTGTTTATAGGAAAAATAAGATATAGTGCAGTCTTTTCATTTTGACAGATTTTTACTGATGGGTCCTCAGTGCTCTTTT
>VKOC01005078.1:0-50249 GCA_009364415.1 Spea multiplicata | reverse complement strand
TTGAAGCGCTGAGGCAGGCGGCGGAGGCAGGCGGCAGAGGCTGAGGCAGGTGGCGGCGTATAACAGGATTTATCGGCGTATAACACGCAGGTAGGATTTCAGCTTCAAATTTTAGTTAAAAAAGTGCGTGTTATACGCCGATAAATACGGTACTTAGAACGGGAATAAGATTCTCACCGGACGGATCGGTGACTTTCACGGTGATTTGCGGGGTATATGAAGGACGCGGTATATCACTCTCCTGCATGGCAGCTTTGGAATAGCCTCTGAGCGATACAACGTCTCAGAGGATACTCTCGCGCCTCTCGTGACAATAGACGCTTTGCCGAGACGCAGGACAGCTGCAAATATTTGCATACCCTCATTATAATATAAATGATCTCGCGGTAAATTGAAGAATTGCAGTCGTGTAAAATGTGCAAAAAACCGTCAAACCTGGCCCAAGGCGAAAACCAGCCGGTATTATTTACGTCTGTTCTCGGGTACTAAAATAATACATTTGTCTATTTAGAATCCACTTTTTTTTCCGCCCCAAATGGCTAGCTGGATTACAGATTTCTGCGAAGGGAATTTATCACGGGAATTGGGGGGGAGGGGTTGCGTTTGTTGAATATACAATAATGTTTCCTGTCTACATTTTGAAACAAGGTTAGGGTTTAGGTGATTTATGCATTTACTATATATTGTCGAATAGAGCGTCTTGGGACAGATGTCCTCGTGACATCCCGCGAGATCAAAAGCCAAAGTCTCCCGGAGAGCTGAGTTTATTCGCGGCACCTGCTGCCTCGCTGAATAAGCTATTCTGGATCGTGCAGGAAAACAGGGCTTTATCAGGAATTTTACACCCTTTAGGCATGGAAGAAACCTGTATCGGTTACAAAACACCAAGACACCCCATTACTGGATACAATATACATCCTCATCGAGCCACACCAACTCCCATGACGCTCAGTCCTTCAAAAGGCAAGCTCTGCATTGTAGGAGTAATAATTCCCAACATCGTGTAGGTTAAAGGTTGCCGAACAGAATGGGTTCAAGAGGCTCGTTGTGTTTGTCCTTTAAAGCGGGTTAAGGTAGCAGGTCTGTGCCCCCCCGGAATTTACTGTCCCCCTCCCAGTGCATTATTTTAGGAGGTTTGATGGGTTATATGGGTTGCCAACCCTGGTCACACAGCCGATGCACATGACCATGTACTTTTACAGAATGTACTTTACGTCTTTGTTTTGAAGATTATTTGAAGTATCCCACGATGCTCAATGGTGAGTATTTTCAATCAATTAAACAGTTAAATTGTTAAATTTTATTAGTATAAATTATGTATCAAGTTCTGGGAAGGACTCACTCCTGGGCTACGGCAGGGCAGGGGAGCTCTTTATTGAACCTGCTGCGGCAAAATTATCTCTCAGCCAGACAGTTACTCACAGGATTTTATTTTACTCAGGACCCCTCACAAATGGCACACAGAACCAAAAGAAAATGGTAAAATTGAGTGTTTTAAGTGTTTTTGGCTACTTCTGTAGTATGCAGGGTTTAAGAGCTGAAGAAGCAGCCATTTCCTTTATCAAAAGTAGAGCCCCAAGAAGAAGTTTAATTAAGGTACAGACCTCTGTATTTGACACCTCCTGGCAGGCTTTTCCCTGGGGAAACCGTCTGGGGACTCGTCTTAGTATCGAAGCTGGAGTTTCTTATTTGCTGCGATGACATCATGGTTGGCTGTGTTGACATCAGAAAGTCCCAAGTCGTTGACTGTCTTGAGAAGCTGGCAGGAGCTGAAACAAAATAGAGTTGTATGGCTTTACACAGCTGATTTCTAACAGTAGTCCGCTTTAAATGCGAAATTAATAAAATATAGTGATTTCTGCTTAAAAGGCCTTTTAACCCTGTGGTATTAAAAAACGGGTAGCGGTACTAATTAATTGCAAAGTCCTGTTCCAAACACGTACTGCAAACATATGTTACTCATAATGAGGCGCAAATGTTACGCCAGAAGAGGTTAGAATGAGATCAAACACCTTTTATTCACTATAATCCAAATGTTTGTGAATTTATAGGCTTGTAATCACGGCATTAACCCCATAAATACCTCCAAAGGATCACTCAAACAAAGTTTAGATTTAAAAAAAGATAACTGTGAATAAACAATGCAGAAAACTGGGAAAATAAACACGAAGTGAGAACAAAATCCTTTCAAGCTGATCAAAATCAAGAATTAACCCCTTGAAATCCAGTGATGTGAGCAAAGTACTGTAAATGCATCATATTCTAATAAAAGCCAAGTAAACTTTATTTGCTAAATTGTTTTTTTTTCCCCAGTAAGAAGGGCTGTGTTGGTCCTCTATAAAACATCATTAAATGAGTAAGATGCTTTATAACACATATAGGTTAACTATTTTGCATACATTTTTTTTTAAAAGACCCGCAGTCGGTGCTTTAATGGGAAAGCAAAAAAAACGGTGCAAAAAAAAGGTGCTGGTGCCCGTAGCGGCCATGATAGCCACCAGTATCCTCCAGTCTTCATCTTCGTTGGCCCTGCTCCAAAGTGAGATGTGCGGACCCTTTCTTCGCTCCCAGGCCAGAAGACCGGATCTTCTTGAATCACTGGAATCATTGTCTAAGGGAGAGGTAGCCCTAAGGCCACCCACTTCTCTTACCAAACATAACGACCCTACGAGGGAACTGGTTCCACCATAGCCATGTCTGGTGATTAAAAAAATTAAAACATGCTGTTTTATACTACTACAGAGCCAGTGTTTTTAGAGGATTACAAATAAGGGCAGGAGTCTCTATTATATTATTTAAGGGTAATTTAGCCTTTCACATGGATTAACAATTTACAATGTACAGTTAGGACTCGAGACCTACAAACTCCATAACCTTATTCCCAATGCAAACCAGTCGTATTTTTAGTGCCGTGACCAGGGCTCTCGTTGTCTTGGGTAAATTAGGTTTTCATTGTAACCGTCTAACACGCCTCGTTAAGTTGCCTTGTTGTATGTGGCACGGTTGTGTCTAAAACATCTGCCCGTCAACCGCTGCTTGGTCTTATTGACTATCCTGCCCTGACCTTGATCATGAGCATCATCAAAGCTCCAACACAGAAGAGGTCCCAAGGATCCCAGTACTGATCTCGGCCTATGGGTCAATGAAACCGCGCTTAGCTCCAGACCATAAAACAAAGGAAAAACTGGCAACAGTTGTGATCCAGAAGATACTCGTTCTTAGAAGGTATCTTTAATTAATCTTACAACTGTATGGTGCGGTTCTGAAACGTAGGCCAGGCTCATTACGGCCGGGATGATTTACTATGTCTAATTATAATCACTGTTGTTATATCAAGAGATAAAGAAGAGTGCCGCGGCTAATTATAGCTTATGGCTCCGAGGTATTGTTTCTTATGCTAATATTTTTTACAAGTAATATATGGTGAGTGTTAGTTACCATGTGCTGCGCTTTCTTTTGATTTACTTCCCATTAATTCTACGTCAAACGCACTAAAAATGATTTATATAATCTTAGACCATTATGTTGCCTTTCGGTACAGCCATATGTCAAAAATAGTGCAGAAATGTACCCTATCACGCTGGCTCCATCTTATTATTTCTGGTGCTAAAAATAATTACAAATTTAAAAAAAAAAAGAGAAATATGAGCTGATGTCGGACTGCATGTATGTCATATATCAGTATTTGTTAGCATTTGCCGATACACAAGGTTTGAGTATCAGATTCTTTAAAATATCTTTAAAAAATTAAATAATGGATAAATTCGTTTGAAAACTACTGGCAATTATACTTCTAATGCTATATCAATATATAATACTGTTTAAAAGAATATCAAGATTTTTTATGACACAAAAAAGTCGTTGTATACATTATAAGTTTATTGTACATTATTCCACCATGAATTAATTAATTGTATATAATTAAGAAATATATTCTTTTACAATTGCATTTGCAATTTACCCAGATATTACCGCAGATTAATGACAAAGGCGAAATATTTATTGATCTTAATTTTAATCTTTTCCCAACAATACTATTGTTCTAGTTATAAGTAACAGAATCTCTGATTGAGAAGAAAGAGATGTCATAATATCAGAATGATAACTTTTGCAGAACCTAAGACATCTACATGACAGGCGTTCCAAATTTTACATTAAGTTCACAGGCATTAAATATTTTAGAAAGAAATAAAATAAATTGTCATTCTAAACAATTATGCGAAAGTGTTTTGATCAGACACGGCTAGTCTGTGGCACTCTGGCCGTTGTGGACTCTGACTCCCATAATGCTTAGCAATTCTTGGGTTGGGTAAATCTAAACAGTGTCTTGTGTTGTTCTTGAAGCACCTATTTCTCAAAATGCCTCATATCGCACATTTCCGCCATTATATATTTAAAAAAATGTCTTTCAGTCAACATTCTAAATTAGCGGACCCTTATTAACCCCTTAATGGGCCACCATGCAGATTCTTTGTAGTGACTTATCATATGCGGTAACCCAATGACTCTAATATCGGTCCTAGACCTGACATTACATTAAACTGTCCCTTTAATGATTGTTTCCCTTTAAGTTGGTAAGTATGAGGTTAGGCCTTTGTGAGCATGACGCCAGTAGAACGTCGCTTTGTCACATTAAGACAAATATCTCAGCTTTTGTGATAAGTTTTGAAAACTCAAAAAAAATATCTCAAAAACAATTATTCTGTCAGCCAAAATGCACAAGCTATAGGTATTTTTAATATATTAATTTAGTTTCCGGTTAAGGGAGAAGTATAAATTCGTATGTAGCCTGTGATAGTAGCCTGTGAAGAATGACAAAAGGTAATGGTCTATAATATGGGGCAATTATTAATGTTTTTGCCCCCTCATCAGTGATAACTCATTCGATTTGTACTTCCTGATGGCATGTGTCAACAGGAAGTAGAAGCCACTTTCTTGCTCATGGAAATTGATTATCATTTAAATATTCTTGATCTCATTTTACTTTTCTCAACAAGTATTTGTGTAAATATAACTGTACACACAACAACAACAACAAAAACTTAGTTCCTGACTATGAAGGAATTGACACAGGGAGAAAACGTGAAAACCATCCCTGGGCTTCATTGGACAATCCAGAGCTGTATACACCAATGAAGGTCGGCATTAACAAAAACCTAATTTTATCTCCTTTTGTTCCAATAACCTTCCTTTATCTGCAGACCAGGAGGCGGCCATTATTGTCGGTCATGTGATATTTTGGATGACTTTCCTGGCTTAAACACCACACTGAGCTGATGCTTTATGGCAATGCCAATGAAGTCCATTCCTCCGCAGATTTTCATTAGTCAGATTAAGTCACATTAAGACTGAGCCACTCTTTTTGTTTCCCACAGGCAGTATGATAGGAAGTCATGGTGTTTGTCCAGTAGATTGGTGAGAACAAAAAGTCGAACTATTTTATAAAAAAAGAATAAAGCACAGTTTTTTGAAGACTAATTTTTCATCTGATACTAGTAATAAAAAAATGGTGGTGGTCCCTCTTTAAATACAGTAACATTGTGAATAAAAAATACGTGCTTCTATAAGACCTCCTCTCTCCACAGTGCAGGAAGCGGATGCGTTGAACAGGTTTTATCCCCAAACGGCAACAAGAACTGTCGGAAAAGGTAAGTGTGACACATTACTCCTCTTCTCCTGGGTCTGTGTACTTAGAGGATTCATTATTCTACTCCTTGCTCCAAAACTTTTCAACGTCTACTTTGCTGGTTCCCAAGTGGGGTAAGGTGATGGAGAGTATTTCCCAAGTTCTTCACAACTTGGTCACAATAAAATGGTCACAGCAGATGGTAACTGCGGGATAATTGGCCCTCACTGAATAGACTAGGAGGCAACATGGATGTGATATATCAAACTAGGGTTACTTCGGAACCAATGTAACTCTGTATTGTTACAGTTTCACAACATACACTAAGCTCATCATCTCAGTTATTGATTTATATATCACCATCGTATTCTGCAGAGCTGTACAACAGGAGGAGATGTAGTGTATAACAATATAAAATCACAGGAAAAAAAAGGTAAGGAGGGCCCTGCTCGAAGGAGCTTACAATCTGGGAATCACGGCAACTTAACAATTAAATAAGGATGGGGTATTTTTTTGCTATTTTTTTCTTCTTAGTCCACAAAATGACGACTTAACACATTTTTGTAACCATTAAGCGCGAAATATAAACAAAAAAGCAGCAGAATTGCAGGTGGTGCTGACATCTATTTTCTGCTTTGGTATATTTGAAAAAAAAAAAAATCCATGTATTTTTGCCAATGTTTAAAACAGTCATTAACATATTTTTATAATTAGTGAAGTTTTTTTTTCTCGGTCTCAGCAGATTAACAATTTACACATTTTTTGGGGTCATCTGGTGAACCCTGAATCAGTTGCCCAGATGATAATTTATGGTATCCCTGTTCAAGGTTAAATGTAATCCAGATTTAGAATTAATAATTACATGGCTTTGTGCGGAGAGCCGAAGGTCTCACGTTGGCATGTAAAACACACAGCAGGTTCATCTACAGAAACAACAAAGCTTTAGTGCTTAGCGAAAGAACATGGAGACTAGCAGCACGGCCCGTCGGGTGATGAGCGCACGGGGGAAAGGTTTTCTTTTCAATAATGGAAAGAAATAAAAAAAGCTGACGATTGATTCCCCATTTCAGAGAAGGATGGAGGCAGGTTGCGCAACAACATGACAGTTATGCATCATTTGTCAAGAGAGGGCTGGTCCGTTTTGGCCCAGGGGCCAGGTAAAACCAAGTGCCCTCCCTTACTCACCTGCCTAGAACCTGAACACGGACACACATACTTTGCGTGGTGTCTAAGCTCATCAGTCATTACATGACTTCACTGACCTACCGACTTCACTTATGCCTCTCACAGTATGTCAGCCCAGTTCAGACCAGTTGTTTTTATAGAATTTGGATTGGACCAGGGAACTATTCTCCCCTAGTCCAGCCGGCCTGTTGGTAACAAGGAAATAGCTATGATCCCTCCCTTTGCCCAACTGTAACCATTACAACCTGTGGCATATTTTGGCCTAGACATACTAGATCTAGGGTGGAAGATCTGAGGGGGGGAGGCAGGGCCTTTGCCCTCTTGGGCAATCAGTTTCCATTTAATGCCACTGTGAAATGGGCCAATTAAAATGGAGATCACTAATCTTCACAACCGGTTCATTAACCCTATGGAGGACTGTTCCACCCAACAATGCATGTCCTTAAAAAACGAGGCGTCTGGCTATGATGTAGGGACGCAAGCGCAGAGGGAATGGCTGTTGTCACTGTCCTGGGTTAGGCCTAGGACAGCGCTAAAGGTATATATGGCACGGATTGCAACATCGGCACAGGTACAGGACAGAGCTTTACTGCTGACTCCCCAACACTACAGGTTTCTACCGTCCTTCCTTGCTAGAGTTACTTGTTAATTGTGCTGGACATTTTTGATCATCGAAGCCACAAAAGGGCAAAGGTTTAACCAGCTCTAGGTTAAAAGATGTATGCTAAAAAACTATGTCTTTCATTAGATGGGGTCAAAAAGTTGATTAACTCATGTAGTCTGCATACATTAGACAATTTCATTTACAATTTTACAAAATAAAAGCTATTATGCATCCAGCGGTAAAAGCTTTGCAACAGAAATCATTGTGAGGCTTTCATTCTGGAATAACAATGTTTCTGGTTAAACATTCTGGTTCTAGAGCAAGCTACAAACACAGACACTGAAGCAACGGAGACCGAGCCGCTCACACATCTAGTGACTGAGCGACAAACTGGGACCTCAGCTCGTGCCAAGCTGGGATGGGAATAACCAGAGGCAAAGCTTGTCTGGAAACATTTTTATTAATGTGTTTTACGCACTCATGTAGACATCAACATAAAGCACAAGGCTCAGCCACTGTACGTCTTAGAGAGATTCACTTGCATGCCTGGTTAAGACAGATCACATTATGGAATCGAATACAGGTCGATTTTACATTTGGCATGAGTTGATGACTCAAGGAAATCAAGCATCGAACAGAAAAAAGAGAACTCAAGTCCTCATTATGGATCAGGATTGTGGCTACTTGGGATTGTGATAAATATTGCATTACTTACTAATTATTTGGAAGGAAAAAAATGTATCATTAGCAAGCTTAACAGAGATCAACGCGAGAAAATCCACATCTCCTATGGCAAGCTCAGCAGAAAACAATGAGATCATTGATTTCATCATCGAATCAGGACCATAAACTCCTAGTTATGCAAGTAATTCTTTTTATTTTAAATTAAAAAAAAATGTAAGTATTCAAAGACTATAATATATCTTTGAGACACCAAAGATTGATTGTAATGATCAAAACACAGATCATGGCTGAGCCATGACTTTAATGAACCGTGGTTCATGAATGTCACAGAGTCTAACGGGATCATATATTAACACTAATCACATGCCGAAAGTAACATATTATTCTTGCATCTGTTTTAAGGTATATGACAAGTGAAACCCTGAACCTCAGAACATTTGTGTTAGTGTACAATCGATTATATACTAAACATAGGATCCAGAAATGACTTCTGGAAAGGTGATGTTTGTAAGTTGTTTTATAATCACTACAGGATCTTTACAAGTTCTACAATCCCTGGTGATCTACAATGCTAGACCACCAGGGATTGTAACTCATGGAGTGCAGGCGTCAGGTATGTGAATGCCGCATTCTGACCTGAAAACATCTGTTTAAGAAGAAATGGTTGACCTTTATGTTGACATCGTGAATCATGAATAAAAAAGGAGGTTAAGAAAAAAAATGGTTGACCTGTAGCTGTAAATATATCTGTATGGATGTTTTAGTGTCCTTAAGACATTACCAAAAAATCCACATAAATACCAATATCTAATTAATGAATAAGAACATCTGACATTTCATTGTTCTAAATCTAAATTAATTTATTTGTCCTAAATATTCGTGAATGTTCGTTCATTCGTGGAGGATGTTCAGTTGACGGCTCGATCGAGTTCAATTCTTTTAAGATCCCGTACCTGTTGACCCAGAAGAAGCCAGAAAAACACAAGTCCCAAAGACGTAAAAATCCTTCTTGAATCCAAAAGCAATGAAAATATTCCCTGGATAAGCATCATATCATATAAAGTTTGTCATAAACCTGAGTGTGTATGATCGCCAAAACCAAGTATTATTCATGGTGCAATAAGTGAAGAAGGTAAAATATATGGCTTATACTAACCTACTACAGTAATAAATAATATAAAAGGAAGGGCAATGAAAGCGTCAACTAAGATAAACGATAAAAAACACTTTTCGTGCCCAATGAAGACTATATGCCGGTAAACAGGTCATTTGCAGACTTCACATATATAGAGTGAATTCCTTATAATTAAAATATGGTTTTAATGCTTTAAAACTGCTCATTCGCATTTCGTCATGATAGGTTTTGAATTACACGTTTGTTGGTGTACTTATTTAGTTTTTCAGACATCTCGGTAGATTATGCTCAAAAACTGAAAAATATTAATTTCCAGAAACGTGGATTATAAATGTTAGCTGGGTAAATGTTCCAAGGGGTGTCTAACAAGCACTAGTTTCCATTCCAATGGGATCGTTTGGATGTCACTGATTGGCTGCTTGAAGCAGCCAACCAAAAAGAAACAAAACATCAGACCATGGAGGGGTCATTGCCCTGGAGCTGCAGCTTCTCCTAAAGGTACAATATTATTTATTTTTATTGAATACATATTAAAGTATTTACAATGTAGTTTAATATACATTCTTTAGGAGGCTCACGGGACACTGGAGTCTTTAACCCTTTCAAGACCGGGACGTACCTGGTACTTCCGGGTCACGGGTCACCGGCAGACCGGGATGTACCAGGTACGTCACAGCCTTTACGCGATCCAGCGTCGCTAGCAGCCACCCCCCCTCAATTCCGTGCACGTGATCGCTTTTCACGATCACGGAATTTAAATATTTAAAAACATACTGCGGTCTTCAAGTGAAGACGCAGTATGTAATCGGCGGTCCGGAAGGGGTTAAATAATGTAGCGGTGACAAAAAACAGGTATAAGTTTGGGAACAGGAGAGTCCCTTATTTAAATAGATTTTTGGTCAAACAATAAGGGCTTGTTAAAACACGTAGCCAATGCCCTGCAGTTTATCTTTATTTTAAATAATTCAAACTGAAGTGAAACTCTTTCCAGAGTATTCATCTATTTGTTTTCTTTTGCCTGTTTTTTCTCCTCGCTTTGTAAATCAACATTGCTTCCTGGCAAGGCAGCTCCATGAAAAATCAGTAATAGTCGTGTTCGTTTAATTCCAGGAGGAAATTCAACATTAAAAGCCTCGCTGCCAGATTTATTGATTATACCTCAGAAATGACCAACAAGAGACAAGTGCTCAAAAAATCCCCAAAGGGGGTCATTATTAGTGCAGTGTAACTATGTCACTAAACATTAGCAGCAGCGGTAGAGTGGAAAAAGCTGATACAAGGGAAATAAAATACAGCTTGCAAACAAAGGAAATTATATATATCTCAAAATACTATTTAATAATTCTAGGTGGATGCATATAAGCACACAAGTAACGCCACTTTTGGATTGCTTACCCATGAATGGAGCCGGAGGTTCCACCTACGTCACACCTGTCCAGCGTGAAGACTAACAGTCCCAATTTTCAGGAGCCGAGCTGTCTCGTTGTCCCACTTTTACAGGCAGTGAGGGGTCATCAGTTGGTTGGGAAATCAGAGTATCACCCCTGACCGACCTGGTGAGATGTGATATACGTCCAGGTCTGTGCCTTTGTAGCATAGACATCAACGTCTACATAAATTATGGTGGGTAAAGGTGATGGAAACCCTTCCATTTAAATTTAAGGGGTAGTAGAAGTATTATTAATCACTCGTCTACAGACACCAGACAAGCCAGAAGGCTTGTTTTTCCCTCAGATTTCTCATGGTGCTGCCACAACCACAAGGGATTCTGGGTAGACAAATGCAAATAAGGTTAACAATTATCACCTTTGCCTCCATATCCACTTTATACGTGGATCCCTTTAGAGTAATTGCCCGCTGTACAAGACAGTCTTTAGACAAAACTCGGGAAGAGGCGCATTAGCCAGATCACCACTCATGGACAGCTGTTTCATCCTTAATGCGACTCGTCAGTATGAGATTGTGATACTGACTTAATAGTTGAGTTTTGCCTAGAGGCAAAAGGTGATCATTGATGACCTTATTTGCATTCGCCTACCCAGAATCCCTTGTGGTTGTGGCAGCACCATGAGATTTCTGAGGGAAAAACAAGCCTTCTGGCTTGTCCGGTGTGTGTAGGTGACTGTTTAATAATACTTCTACTTCAGAGGCTATTTTCCAATCGTCTCCCACTCAGATGGGATACATTTTTTTTCATTTCATCGTTTTATTTTTCTCTGGAAGGACAATTTTGAGGACTATTGTCTAATGTTTTGTCAAGTAGAACACCACCTTTAAAATCAGCAGTTTAAAAGCACTAGAAATATGAAAAATATGAAGGATTTAAGTATTTTCTTCATATAACTATGACTTTGCCAAACAATAAGGAAAGATTCCTGCTTAAAAAGTATGATCCGACGCACATTAAACCTTCTGGGAGAACACTATGGACTTAACTAATGACCCTTTGAATCCGGCTTTAATTATTTGTTTCGTGATGGAGAAGATAATTGTGCAGATTAAAGGGTGATGTATCAGACTGCCAATATTTGTGCTCTGGTGCATACGAACACTTTTCTAGAAAAACAGGGTATTTGTACCAATTTCAAGTGTGTGAATGTTACAAATCATGTTTATTTGTTGCCTACCAGTATTGATTTGAGTCTCAATCCTTAACACAGCCCATTATAATATTGAACCATGTAACTCTTGCTAAAAGATCCCCTAATGACTCTCAGAACCTTTCTATTACTCCAGCACTTACAATAGGTTACAAAGATTGTGCTGCAACAATTAGCGGCAAACAGTTAACGCCAAACTGTTGAGCGATATATTGGTAATGCTCTGGGTTTTTAAAGGTCACTTGTCACCAGTCACTTGTCCAGATTATGCCCAGTCTGGCTATGGGCCCCAGTGGGCAACCATCTAGTAGGCTGGGTCTCTTTGTAACGGTACTTACCCTAAGCGCCATTCATATGGCCAATGCTTTAGTGGATCACTCTAGATGGGCGAAGTAAGACTGCCGCATAAGATGTGTGTCTAGCGGGTGGTCTCATGTACATGATTCGTCGGGCCCAGGCATTGAGGTGCACCCCCAGTTTGTTCCTGGTCCAAATACTATATTTACTAACAATGTCTTAGAATGATAAAGACTTGTTTTCAGGACTTGAGCGATTAGGTAACTCCACCACGTTGGTGGAAGTTGATCTTGGTTCTGGGTAACTTAGAAGGGGCAGCGTTAGGGTGCGTTCAGGGAGTTGTCAGGCCTTCAAACATCCATGGTCCTCCCATGGAGCTTTTCACATGGAAGTAAAGGTGACACTGTGCCATACTCAAAAGAAAATGGTCCAGCACTGAGTATAACGTATAAGGGGATATGTCTCCCCTGCCTAGTGTGCCTGTCATATCCTTGGGCTTGTGGGCCAATCCAGAAAGTTCTCAGGCACAGTTAGTTACACAAGGAGCCGCCATTAGCCAACAGACTCAGCTTTTGTTGGGGTAAAACACACTTTTACTTTTAAATGCAATACCTCCAAAACGGCGACACAAAGAACCCAAACTATAGGTACCTTTAGCCAAAGAATTGCTAAAAACTGTGTAGGTTTTTCAAACCATATAAAAAATTCAGATATATGGATGAAATATCAGAACAATCATATAATATGGGAAATTATGGCACAACATGAAGGTCTTTGTGCTTTAAACTTTTTTCAGTTTTATGTAGGTTTATATATACCCTTCAGATGGATTTGACCAAAAATATGTGATATTCT
The DNA here is from genome assembly GCA_009364415.1 of Spea multiplicata. Classification (NCBI taxonomy): domain Eukaryota; kingdom Metazoa; phylum Chordata; class Amphibia; order Anura; family Pelobatidae; genus Spea; species Spea multiplicata. Next base: position 37,263 of record VKOC01005078.1, on the reverse strand, counting down.
AGCAGGAACCGTAAACTTACGTTACCGTTGGTAGCACTAAATTCTTCAGTATATTATTCTTTATTTACAAAAAAAGGTTATTTGTTTTTAGAATTTGATATGATCCTAAAAATCGATTTTTGATCATTTGATGAAAACAACAAATCAATAAAAATTGATGATCATGTGATAAAAACCATACACAACAACGCTAGAGACACTATTTTATGTCTTCCTTTAAAACACGGCCAGTTAAACACATCTTTCTTAAGAATTCTTTTGTTAAGAATGTTTAATAAATACCTTTAAATTCTACAGGGTGGTATATACATATATGTTTAATGTCCTACGGCTTTGTTTCAAAAACACCATCTTATGCCAGAACGTTTGCCCTCTGACAAAAGCCATTTCTCAGGAATTAACTTATTATATTTACGTTACTTGAATTATATTTACGTATTTTGAAATTTGTTTTTTTTTACAGAAAGACAACAATTTTTACACATATCAATACAAATGTATCTTTTAAGGGGTTAATATCACTTAAAAGACACTCCAGGGGGCTTAAATTATTTATTATTTTATATAAAGTAGGATTATTAAACTATGAAGACCAATTTATATATAACAGTATAATATAAAAATCATATATTTATATATATACACACACACACACACACACATATATATATATATATACTTTATTAGTTCCCAGGGCAACGGCTGGTTCAAGGTCATTAATGTCCGTTGCCCTAGCAACCAGTCACAGATTCGGCCTATCATAAACCCAGGATTCCAATTTCACACACAGATTTAGAACGCAGCGTATATAATTTTGATTTTCTGCAAATCTGTAAAATAATAGTGTATTTAATTTCGTTCTTGTTTATTTTTTTTATTTGGGGGAAAAATGTGAATGTTGTACACAAGTTCTATAATTTCTGGTATATACTTAATAAAGTCATAACAAGGGATTTATCTTGAATGAGATATCGGCAAGGCTTACATACATGCTATTTGCCTTTGTGCATATGGGGTGTATGCTGACCGATGTGTATATAAAGATAAACCCTATTAAATATATTCATGCTCGTAAAATTACTCATATAAAGAAAATAAATAATAAATATATATAAAAAAATAAAAGTCTATATATTCAATACACATTTACTATAAATATTTAATAAATATAATTATTGGGGGTAGTCATCTAAAAGTGAACGCCTACTCCTAGGACTGACCACGCCCACTTCAAGGGTAAGCCAGCCCTCACCATCTCTTACCACACCCCCAATGTCTAACTGTTTGTCCAGATTGTTTGTCCAGATTGTAAGCTCTTGAGGGAAGAGACCTCTTTTGCTAATGTGTACATACCTATAGTACCCTGATCATAATCTCTGTATAACTACTCTATGTTCTTTATAAAACTACACTTACTGTTCCTCCTCTTAGTTAAACTGTAAAGTGCCAAGTACAGCTGTTGCCAATAAAGACATCCATGCATACAATTCAACATCGGGAATGAAACAAGATTAAACATTTAGGTTAAACATTTTTTAAGGTTTTAAAAAAAAATCAGATAACCAGCTGCGTTCAGAGCTAGCATTAAAAAAAAAAACTCCCAACCAGTAAGCCGGCATGTCGGATACCAACAGCGGGGGGGGGGGGGAAATGTGTTTCTAGGTTCTTGTGTCACAAACTAAATGAAAAATCATAGCTAAAAGCAACAAGGACTTTTGATTTGGATCCCAGAGAGTGATATTTGGAAGGTCAGGGCCAAAGGGAATCTTCTCCGGTTTACTGGAGTCAATATTACCGTTACAACACTCGTCCCATACAGCATGCAAGGACGGGCTTCACACGCCACCGACTTTTTATGGTAGACTACACTCAGTCGGCTCATTGGACTGGATTGAAATTATCCATTTATAAAATGAATCAATAATACAGGGTATGTATCCATTACAACAATAATTACATGTTGCCTTTACACAACTACCATCATTATATAATACTATATATATATATATAGATAGATAGATTATTTATATATATATATATATTCATTTTTTATATATATAAAAAATATCTATCTATAGATTTATTTATATATATATATATATATATATATATAAATCTATCTATCTATATAGATAGATTTATATATATATTATATATATATAAATCTCTATATATATAAATAAATCTATCATAACACATTCCACCATTGCAATCACTAAAACATTTCCAAAATCTCTTTCTTATTAGCCATAGATCATCGGTAATACTGTTTATTTAGTTCAGAGCAATTATGAAACCGTTTACGCTCCTGGCGACTTACACTGCTGTTTTCCCAGTTCCATTAAAATGTAATATATGGGGGGGGGCATTTTTTTTTTTTTAGACTCATGGAACGATAAGGCTGGAGCTGCTAGCATGTTTCACGCACGCCGTACCCTTTTCAAGCAATGAAAAACTAGCGTAGCCAGAGGCTATACATCGGTACAAAAGCAAAGCAAGAATAAAGAGTGTCTTAAACAAGACCCGCGTACAGATTGAGTTACAGGGCCGTGCGTTCTAACACGGAAACATTTTATTCATGATATACACCGGTGTAAATATATGCACACATAAATACATATATACAACATTATAAATTGTACATCAGACCAGTAAACATCAACATTAAAAAATAATGTCTTTTCTCCTTTATAAATAATTATATGAGATCAAGGAAATTGACAAATTCAACATTTTAAATCAAACACATCATTGAGATTAGTAAATACGAAATACAGCAAAACTATGGTGTATACCAGTCTAAACACAAAGAGATATGGACTTACTAGACAGGGGGCAACTAAGTATAACCGCATGGTATCAAATAGCTCAGCTGTGCCACAACACAAACAAATTTGTCAAGAGTCTTCTTTAGCCTTTATCCCCAACTGGCCAACTTACAAGGACTCTGTGCTTTTAATGCAGTGAATTTGCATAGAGCCTCACTGCTCTACATTGAGCTAAGTGGAGTATATATATATATGTATATACACACACCATTACATAAGTTATGGTGGGTAAAGGTGATGGAAAACCCTTCCACTTAAATTTAAGGGGGTAGTAGAAGCATTTATTAAACACTCATCTACAGACACCAGACAAGCCAGAAGGGTTGTTTTTCCCTCAGAAATCTCATGGTGCTGCCACAACCTAAAGGCTGTCCTGTACAGCGGGCAATTACTTCTTAAGGGATAAAGTGGATATAGAGGCAAAAGGTGATAAATTAGAGACCTTATTTGCATGTGCCTACCCAGAATCCCTTGCGGTTGTGGCAGCATCGTGAGATTTCTGAGGGAAAAACAATCCTTCTGGCTTGTCTGGTGGCTGTAGATGAGTGTTTAATAATACTTCTACTACATTAAATATATATATATATTTCCCCAGAAACCACTCCAGTACTGGGAAAAGTAATGGAGTGTATTTTGCCTCTGTGCTAGAGATAGTCTGTTACTTGTAGGTAAATTACACAAAAACTCTTTGAAGTGCCATTGCGTGGCCAATATTAAGTTTCTTTATTGGATGTCCTCTCCATAATGAATATGAGAGCTCATAATGATAAAGTCTACCAGTCTTTACTGCTATTGTTTCCATTGCCTTCGATATGCACATTTGCGGCTCGGCGGAGCACCTGGACCTTGGGGTTTAAAAAAAAACAAAAAAACATATATCCTTGTTGCCATATTTCCCGAGCTCTCCATTTATAATCCATAGCCAGCAGCAGACTGTATCTGCCGAATGTATCTGTAGCTCGACCGGAGGAGTGGCCGTTTCTTGTTTTCTTGTTATAACAGATTTACGCCGTGGTGATCAATTGTACTATCACCTTCCTGCGAATAATTGCAAGTACACCGCTGCTGGCAGGCAAATCAAAACAAGCAAGTTGAGAGGAGCTTTAAGAGTTCTTTACACATGTAGCTCATTATGTTTGAAAAACAGCCTTATTTCCAGTGAGATTTATTGCTCTATTTTTCTACCATTTATACCTCTGGATCCATTGCCCAGGGTACAAACGAGCAGATAATAATGTGATACGTCAAATGTATGTCCGCTCCGCTCTGTAGCACAGGTGAGAATCTTCCCTTGAAAGACAATTCCTATCATGCAGAAACTTATGTATAACCCATCCACCTGCATGGCATGATATTAGGATAAATTGGCTTTATAAATGCACCTTAAACCCATAAAATGACCCAAACAATCTAATATTTTTTTATTATTATTTGTAGGAACCAGCCCCAAATTTTAATAACACAACTTAGCTTGACTTAAGATGAGACTTAAAGTGGGGGACTGACACATCGACTTGTTAGCGGGGCAAACATAGGACAGTGCTGGCCACAGCAAATTTGCTTTGTGGTTGCAAGAAGTGGACTTCTATGGGCAAATATCAACATGGTGAAAATCTGGTTAACTTTGTTTTTGTGGGTTCATTTTTCCAAGTACTCTAGGATCGGGGTATAAGAATAGTTAAAATTAATATTCTACAACATTAAAGACTATTATTTCGGAATAGGTCAGCATTCAGTATAAATACAATTTTCTTTTCCAGAGGCATCATTATTCTTTCACTAGAATTAATTGGCTAGCAAAGAATGAACGTTTTCATAAAATATGGTAGATAAATGTGTTTTTATTGTGTTATCGCTTGTGATGCTTTTTGGATCAGCATGTTGGCAACTGTACAGATACATCATAACCTGCTGTGTAGGACATTTCTAGTTATACCACTGGCATATGTTACCATCTGTTGCCATTACTAGTCATACCATTGGCATATGCTTCCCATGTCTAACTAATCTGACATTTTGCTTTTGTTAATACTGATGCAAGTCTGCTTTTTCTAGAAACTGTATAATGTGACTGCAAAGAACAGTGTGTATTTTTACCAAATTTGTTTTTAATGTAAAAATTGAGCAACAATTTTTAGATTTTTTTTTTTTTAATACTAAAAGTGGTTTTTTTTTTTTTAAACAGCAATTATATATTAACCGTTGTATTATTAATTTACTTAGATAAATAATTATTAGTATTTAATTTTCACCATTTTATTATTAATTTACTTAGATAAATAATTATTAAGTATTACATTTTTAGTTAAACACGGTGTTGCATATAGTGATGTAATAGGGCACCAAAAGGCATTTAAGATTTATTTCACATGGTTTCAATAAATTTGGATGTCACCATGATATTTTGGTTACATTCCAAACACAACACTGGGCTGACCCTTTATGGCATGGCTATTGGTGTCCTGCTTATGCTAATGAAGACCTCTTCTCCATAGACCTTGGTAAGTTAGAAGCTCCCTCTGTGTAATTAAAAGTGCTGCTGACTTTAACACTTTTATCACAAAATACAACGATAGAAGCATAATCCCTAGAGCTGCTAAACGTCTAAGCTATTTCCTGAAATAATTATCTTTTTTTTCCTAATTAATAAATTTAAGGAAGATGGACTAGGTCATAAGGGATAAGGTGTGAATAAGATATGTGTTCAGGGGAAAAAAAATGGCAATAATATGGCTGTGATATAATATCACCATCCCATGTGCCTCCCCCAGAACCCCTATAAAAGGGACATTTTTGTCATATTCTGTGCAAATCAGGCTCTGCGTGAAGGTTTTATTTATGGTGAGAACTGAGATGTCGTATTACCTACCATCAGCGCCTTCTTGGCCTGGAGACAGCAAAAAAATGCCTTCCATAGTAGCTAAGTGGGTCTATAAGGAGGTACAATTCATCACATCTCCATATGTCATTTGCATATTGAGCAATATTGTTGTTAAGCAAGAGCCCAAACAGGGTGGAAAGTTGGGGAATTTTGGGATCTTGGAGAGTATGAGACAAACGAGGTTGAATGTTCTGCGCACAAAATGAAGTTGGAGACCTGTTATTGGAAGACAATATGTTCCAATGAAGGAACCCCTTTAGAAACCACCTACGCCAGCGTAAGTTGTGTACGTCAAAGTTAGGAGTACGTGGTTTAAGGTCTCACTCATGCTAGGGAGGTCCGTCCGTCATGGATCCAGTTGTGTTCGTCTGATTATCTCTTTCTTATCCCATGTTGTTTAGCCTTTAAAAGATGTTACAAATCTAGAGTTGTCCACAATCATGTCCTATTTCTAAAAATGAATCTCTCTTTCTGGAAAATAAGGAGTAATAGCTGTACTGTTTTCATTAAAATTTTAATCAGCGGTGAAGCTAATAATAATAAACAAAAACTAGTAGAGTTTTGACTCCTAGTATTTAATTAGCATTGTTAAATCTAATTAATATATTCACTTGGCAGTCAATTGGAGTCATAATAAAATGAATCAGAGGAAAAAAACAAAAAAAAATGATGTAGCTTGTGTGGGCTACAAGTAGAAGTATTTACTATGTCTGTATAACAAAAAGTATTTTTTGGGAAGGGGGCTGAATCCGAGGAAGCTGACTCATTCTACAATATGATTAACTTAGGTTTACAAAACACCTTTAACAGTAATGCATTGAAAAGAGATTCAGCTATTTTGGTCTGATGTATTAAAATTACCTGTAATATGAGGAACAAAAAATCATTGGGACAATGCAAGGCAGGTTAAACCCAGGAGTGGTCCTAAAGGTACTGAAACAATTTCACTAAAAAGGTTCTAATCAGCTCCCTAGGCAGCAAGTATGGGAGTGACAGCCCCTCGTTTTGGCTCTATGGTTTTACTTGCTTTTTTGGCTCTATGGTTTCACTTGCTCTTTTTGGCTCTATGGTATACTTGCTCTTTTGGCATCTATGGTTTCCACTTGCTTTTTTTGCTCTAGTGGTTTCACTTGCTTTTTTTGGCTCTATGTTTTCACTTGCTTTTTATTTTGGCTCTATGGTAATCACATCGGTTCTTTTGGTAGGCTCTATAGTTTTCACCTGCTCTTTTGGCTCTATGGTTTCATCTCTTTTTTGGCTCCTATGGTTTCACTGTTTTTTTGGCTCTATGGGTATCAATTGCTCTTTTTGGCTCTATGGTTTACTTGCTCTTTTTCTAATGGTTTACTTGCTCTTTTTGGCTCTATGGTTTTTACTTGGCCTCTTTTGGCTCTATGAGTTTTACTTGTCTTTTTGCTCTATGGTTTCACTTTGCTTTTTTGGCTCTATGTTTACTTGCTTTTTGGCTCTATGGTGATCACTTGCTCTTTTTTGGCTCTATGGTTTTAACGTTGCTCTTTTTTTGGCTCATGTTACTTGCTCTTTTTGGCTCCTATGGTTTTTCTTGCTCTATTTTTGGCTCTATGGTTCACTGCTTTTTTTGGCTCTATGGTTTACTTGCTTTTTGTGGCTTACTGGTATCAACTTGCTCTTTTTGGCTCTAGTGTTTCACTTGCTCTTTTTGCTCTAATGATTCACTTGCTTTTTTTGGCTCTATGATGGTATTCACGTGCTCTTAGTTTGGCTCTATGGTTTTTACTTGTCTCTTTTTGGCTCCTATGGTTATTACTTGCTCTTTTTTGGCTCTATGGTTTTACTTGCTCTTTTTGGCTCTGTGGTTTCACTTGCTCTTTTTTGGCTCTATGGTATCACTTGCTCTTGTTTGGCTCTATGGTTTTACTTGCTTTTTTGGCTCTATGGTATCACTTGCTCTTTTTTGGCTCTATGGTTTCACTTGAAGACGTATTCAGCCTTCAGTTGATATCAGAGTCATAGCAGAATCAGACAATGCAGGACATGCATCATAAGAATGGTGGTTACAGTTTGAAGACTCCTGCTAACACCTCTCATGTATCTGTCTACCTTAGCAAGTTAAGACACTATGTAAATGTTTGAACTTCTACCATAACGATATAGTCGTTGAATTTTTTCATTTACCCCAAGTCATCTTTCAAGGTCAGCACGGGAGTAAAACAATGTCATATCGCTAACTATTCATTTCAGCATATTGTTGAATTATTATAAAATGTGACATTAACCTTATGATCAATCAGACATTAGTTTCTAGCATGGGATTATCGATTAAATGTATTACACAGGAAGTGAATTGTGAATATTTTTTTTTTGTTTTAACAACATTATCTAGTGAGTTTTAAAACATCACATGGGGGCTGGGGGGTCAACAGTAGCTGATTTACCAATAACTTGACATTCTGACATCATGACCCTTTAGAATATTATGTTATCTGAGAAGTACTTCGTGTTGCTGAAACATACCATAATCTATTACATTTTATACCCAATTCATAAAATTGTATCATTTTGGTGAAATTACACAAGGTTTTTCCCATGTGTCTCGCTGACATGTTAAGTAAGTAAGGATGTGTATATATATTTACAATGGGATTTTATGCTGAAACCCATAACTTTGTGCCAAAGTCTGAATATACCAGGTGATAATGGAAGGAGGCAAAATAAGGCATAAGAGCGTTGGATGGTGGCCTCATCTTGCGGCTTCTGGGCAACTGCCCCTGTTGCCCCATGGAAGTTATGGCCCTGCTCTTCCCATACATTTATATGTGTGTATATATATATATATATATAATTAATAACTATATATATATATATATAAGTAATAGTATATAAGTATACTAATTGTCCGCTCCTACATATAAAAAGGTTTTCTGCATTACTACTGGAGCCAGACTGGCCTTTTCTGCAGTGTAACCAGCGTGTTAGCTTTATACATCAGCAGCCGCTCGGAAGTCAATTCTGCTTATTTATACAAAGATAGAACATAACCATAGCTTTGTATTTCATTTTCATTATGCAGTAACCAAGTGCATAAAAAAGTGATAAACGTCCTAGATTATATGACCTAGAAGTCATAGAGCAGTCACAGAAAAGCAGACTGTATCGCTCGTTTCTTTTACAAAGTGGCTTTTATCACAACAGGGTAGCTTTAATATAACCATAAAATGTAATCATAAAATGTTTCATTTTGAAGTAATAAAAACACTTACAAATAAGCATATTGAATTTAACAATTTATTTAAATAAAAAAAATATGTTTAAAATAATACATACATAGACATACACACAGCACAGTGTTTATTGTGGAGAAAATGATGTTAATATAATATAATATAACTTGATCCACATAATAATATATATATATATATGGATAAAGTTAATACACCAGAGTCTTAAAGGGTCAGCCATACCATTTTTTCCTTCAACTCTATAACCTCATTATGCATTATAAAGACCCATCAACAGTGAAATTATGTTGGCCTTGTTAATTATATATATGTGTATGTAGTCAATGGAGAATACAATGTATTTTCTAAATATTGGGGGCTGTATGTGTATAATATATATAATAATATATATAATAATATTATATATATATACACACACACACACACACACCACCACACACACATATATATATATATATACATACATACACACACAGACACAAACATACATGCATTTCACAATCCACTGCCACTGGGAACAGGTGAATTTTCATTTTAGGCATTATTTGTGTCCAGCTATATAACCCCTCATCACACCAGTGGGCGAGAAGGCATTTATTTTGATTTTAACCACCCCAATCTCACCAGAACTATGGGACAGGGGATGAACGGCTTGGGGACTGTGGGTCGCATATGGTACTTTTATAATTTTAACCCCCTATCCCCCAAAGCAGGAGTGAGGTTGAATGTTTGGCTACTATAGCCCCAAGGTGGATTTAATTACCCCCTGCACATGGGTTGGGGTCCCCCCGATTAAGAGGGATTCTGGGAACCACTGTTTACTTTTGAATTTGTGAAGGGGAGGGGGTGGTCTGGCAAGCAACTCTGGGTAATAATTCTGTTTGTTGCTTTCTTTTTTTTCAACATGCATTAACTCCTATCCACTCAACTGTCCTGCCGGCGAGCCCCACTAATTCATCCGACTGGTCCTGCCCCGTGCCGGACACTACAGCCATGTGCTATCTAGATATGAAATCTGCATCGCACGTTTATGTGTACAGGTATTGGCACATCAGGTTAAGTCATGAATGGGTCATGGGTCAGCTGCACCATTAATAAAGGTTCCTACTATGTTTTCTTGGTGGACATGCATCAAATAGGCTTGGCCCTTCTGTTTGTCCCGGGTAGGGCTCCCTACCCTACCACTGCTTCTAGTAGCTTAACTCAACTGGGTGATAACATGCCTTCACTTACTCTATAGAGGATTTATTTTTGTTTGTAATAGATTTTTTTTTATTTCTTTGATCCTGAAATCCACCCCGCCAGTTAAATCTAATCCCTGTAATTTCTACAGATAGTTTTTTTTTCCCTCTAAAAGCACTCAAAGCTTTCATACAAAGCAGAGTTCCAACAATTACAATAGCAGATGCTGCGTTTGTGGCTCTGTGAAGAGGTTCTTTCAAAGCAGATATTTGTTTGAGCCTTTCCTTTGGCTGACTGTTATTTGTGAAGTGTGAAGTATTCGGGCAAATCACAACATCAATTATTGTGTTTAGAATCCATTTAGGGGTTAATTTAAGAGTTAGAGGCAAGTAAAAATTAGCAGGGCTTTTTCCACTCTTCTGGTACCCTGGGGGTTAAAGCGGAGATCTCATTGTATGTTGGAAAAATCCCTATTTTAAATGAGGTCTCACCAATGATCTATAGCAGGGCTGAACTCGGGATAATGAGGGAGCCCTGGCACTTTAAGGCCAATGGCCGCCAAATGAAATACGCTTGACCCAATGTCTGGTTGAGGCTGGTGATTGCACACTACACTACCCGATCTGCCGGTGCATATGGAGAAATCATGGGATAATTCCCAAGCCATTTTCTTCTGATGAAGTTGTCAGCAATTTTCCATGAAGAATTATTTAACACTGGCCAAATTAACTCTTAGGTCCCAAACATTAGTCCATTCCTTTAGTTCCTTTAAATCAGGGGTTCCTTTAAATCAGGGGTGTCATCTTTGTTGCACAAACAGGCATACCTTCTCTTAAAGACCACCAACAATATCACCAACTTATATATTTAACGGAAGGAGCCTTAAGACTGACCACTGAGGACCTCTACAAGGAACCCATTTTTCTTTTGAATGTACTCCATGAACTACAACTCTGTCGCCCATCGTTTAGCCCCGATTTTATGCACTCAACTACTTTCAAGGCCAGTCTGATTACCTCTAGTTTATGAATTAACTTACTATGTAGGACAGAATCAAATGCCTTAGTAAAATAAATCTACTGCCCCACTCCCATCTATTATTTACTACCGACTTCACCTTTAAGCAGATATTCGATGCAGAGTTCAGTAAGTTATAAATGATACATTTTAATAAAAAAATACATTATATTTAAAAAATAATAAACTAATGCAAGCAGCAAGCAGTCTGGGTTTAAATATTGCAGCCCAGTTACAGTAACAATGATGCCATTTTATATTCATACAGCAATGATGACATCATAATCCCAATTGTAGCAAACTAATATAACATACTGCCAATCACTGCAGAAAGCCCGGGTATGATGTCATACCCTGGTGATCTACACTGTGTAGCCAATAGAGGGTGCTAGAGGCAGACCCTACTCTCACCCCACTTGAACACCACAGGGTAGCCTCCATTCTCAAGGTAACTGAGAATGGTTTTCAAGGGAGCCAGTGGACCTACTGTTAAAATTCATTAAGTCACCACTAAAATGCCGCTAGAATTTAACCGAGAAAGGGCCATTAAAGTAAACGAAAGTCCACAAATAGTCAACTCTTGACAGTAAGAGTCCTTAAATTAGCCCCTCAATGCTAAACCATTTAATTGTAGTAAAAACGCTTTGTCTGCTTTTCTGCCACCCCCCCAAAGTCATCGCCCCCTTTGTTGATGGCTGCTCTAGCCTGCTCCCTGTTCATTTTCTACGGAGACTTTAACGAAGCTGCTAGACACGATCGCTCTATAACATCCCACTGAAGCTTGTAAAAATATACCCTGCTAGCGCAATCTCAAGAGAAGCCTGGAAGGATTATTTATGCAGCCAAATCTGAAAGTTTATCTTTCCGTATGAAGCAATTTCTAGTGTCTTGGAAAGGGTAAATTAACAGTGATTAGATTAATCTCATTAATATGCTCAGTATGAATAATCAGTTCTCAAACAACATATGGTATGAAATACACAAAAACTCTCAAGAAATAGTCTTTTTTTTCACGTTGACTTTGTGCTTTCTGTAACATGTATTTATAGGGTAAATTCTTTAATCTTGCAATTCTTATTTTGTCTGGTTTTTTTCTGTTATAATTCAGGGGAAAGAGGAACGTGTGCATAGGCAAAATACATTTTTAAAAACCTCACCCAAACGGGCTGTACTTCGGTCTATAAATATGACATTTCCTTCATGGATATATCCACCGGCCTACCTGATAATCCACTCCGGATTGTACATGTTCACCAGATCCAGATTGGAATCTCCAGCTGGATCTGATGAGCAAGATCATGACCTCGCCTCATACACGTCTTCTGTAAACAGCATCCTTTTAACCACTGTTATATTACATACTTAGTATTTATTTAATGCTGTAACTGTAAGGCTCCGCAGAAGACATTGTCCTTGAACATGAAGAAGCATCTCTAGAGTATAATGTTAGGGAGTATGACATTTGTAGTTTATATTGGATAAATATACATAACTCCCAAGTGCAGGGCAGGAGGCGTCAAGGGCCAATTGACAAGCCCAGGGAGCTGTAAAATGAATAGAGGTCTGTGACCTTTGGGTATGGTGGGTGGGCAATACTTGGTCACACTCGTTCCTCTAGGCACTTTGGACACTTGGAGAATATAAAGTAAAGTTAGAATTATTTGGTTATATACACACACACACACACACACACGCACACACACACACACGCACACACACACACAGGTGACATCAATGCTATGTGTAGAAATACACATTTCTACATTTGAACTGCGAGGGAATATTTCGCTAGGTATATCATTAAATATCATCTCTACTTTTCCATTCCACAAATGTCTAAAGCAAAACTCTCACTTAAGCCAAAAGAATTCACTATAAAGTATTTCTTAAAAAAAAAAACAATAAGAAAAAAATTGAGTAGGGAGTACAAAATTTGACATTTTTAGGTGATTCTGACAAGGAACAAGCTGGTAATGGCTATAATAATGGCGCCATAAAACTGAAGGATACACTCGCCTAAATATAGACTGACTCCCAATATATTGTGCTGTGAACTTCAAGATTACAGATCAGAGGAACCCAAGTAGGCTGTGGCTGGCTAAATTATGTAGGTAATGCCTTTAGTGTCTCTTCTAGGGGCTCAAAGCAATCTGTCAGCTGTATCACAGCGTAAAATGTCATCCAATCTATGGCGCGGAAAGATAGGCTCCTGGGGGAACCGTCTGCCAGTCTTCCCAGCTGCAACAGATATATTAAAAAGCAGATCCAGAAAGTTGGGGGAAACGGGATGAGAATTCTGAAATAAAATTATTACGTGCAAAACAGCCAATGGGTTTCAGTTACTCACTTGGAATTGTCAACAAGTTACGCTGCATACCTTGGTTAACTCTTACAAGCAAAGTGGAAAATAAAAAATAATTAAATATATATATTTTAATCTTATCATATATCCAAACTTGGATCCCTTTGTTCAATCTTCCTATACACAAAGTGTATAGAAATTGTGTAAATAAATACATTATCTCTATATGCATTTTACCGGAGATATATAATATCTATATCTTAATATATATATCATAATATATATTAGATATATATATAAGATATATATATATATTGTATACCCAAAGAGGAAGGTATCTTATTTTCTCAAGATTTCCAAGTAATTACAGATTGCCAAAAAAAAATTCTCAACCTATAAGATTAATTAAAAAGAATTTGTCTTCACATGTTTTAGCATAACAAAATTCATCTAAAGAGATGTCTTCGAATTTTACATAGTAAAAGTAAATTTTAATTTTCAGCATATGTTTATCAGAACAAAAAAGCAAAAAAAAAAGTAAAGTGTAATAAAAACAGAAAACATGTACTTGAGATACTGTGGCTGCATATGACTGAAGAATAAAGATATAAAGTGTTAAATATACCTCCTTAAATTGGATACAAAACACCTGGTTTCAAGATATTGTTGGAAAAAACATGCAAACTTACAGAAAAAAATGGCACCTCAATGAAAGAAAGTATTTGAAGGAAATTAGGAAAAACAAGTGAAGATTTTCGTACTAAAAACATTTATATCAAGATATATAAACTAGATAACATTAAAAGGTAATAATAATAAATGTATTATTATTACAAAAACCTGTAACTGGAGTAAACATTCATTTTAAAAAATATTAAAATAAAAAACTGAGGTCAAAAGCTTGGAAATAAACCGTGAAAAAAAGGCCATATACTTCATGAAAATCTGGAATATAATACTGAAAATTCCAAGGTATGTGAAATATAAATTCTAGTCATATAAATAGCTTTTTTTTTTGTCGTTTCAATCAAATCTGTTCTAGTGTCACTAAGATTTGCCTGTTTCCGAGGTTAGGACTCAACATCAAATAAGAAACACAATATGTGTTGAGCAGGATTCACAATTCCCTCAAGAGAAAAATATGACTCACATATTATATTCCAAAAGAGCAATATGCGAGGGAGAGATTCCCGTTGTCTGTTGTACATCTAATGGGATAACAATCTGTCAAATCTTTGACAAGATGTTAGGTTATGTAAATCGAGCGCTTATTTGTTCATAGTATAGTCGCTAGAGACACGAGATTAATTGGGGGGGGGTAGGAAGCACCTTTAAAATGTTTGCGGCATCGAGGAACTAATGTTAGATAATGAAATGTTAGGTAAAAATGGAAACAGTGTCAGATAACCTTTTGACTGTCATATTAGCAGGATCTTAGGATCTCAAGTTCAAGGGCCAGCTCTAGGGTCTCTGTGCTCGATGAAACATATATCTCTGGACGTGTGAGGATCTGGTGGTGGCCCCGTCAGCTCCATACTCTAGGCGAAGTTGCCTACACAATAGGATCAATAAAACCTGAGAGCCCAACTCTTCATTTCTTAGAAAGTTAATAGGCATTCATTAATATATGATATATGGCATGTATGTTCCCCCGAGGCCCTGCCTTGGACATATAGGAGCCATGAGGAACAGAAATGGTGGGAGCTAGAAGGTGGGAGTCAGGAATGAGACCCATAAAATACAACTGGAACGGCAAAACCCTCCCAACTTTTCGGCAATACATAAATTGTTTCAGATTATGGTAATTTGCAACCAGGCCAGGGATGGGTGAAATTTCTAACACAATTTAAAAATATGAATAATTTTTTTTAAAAAAATTGGGAATTGTTGCAAGAAGGCAGTAATGGGCAGATCCTGTGCGACCAAATAACCTGGAGAATCGAGAAACTGATCCAGATCCAAGGTTTGTTGGATCTGCCATACCATGCATTTTGTACAAAAACTTGTACAAAAAAAAGCCCACTGGTCAATCCCATTTGACTTGTATCTAACTTGGTCTTCTCTTAAACCAGTCCAGTATAAACAGCATTATGTTTTTTATGTGCCACTCAGCATACTTTTTTGAAAAATTGCCCTAACCTTTATTTTTACTGTTGAGCGATTTCACGTATTTCACATTTTATCCACATGATTGCCACCATGACATATAAATTATTCTCTTTAATACTTAACGTTTCTAAACGATTCTGGGCGTATTAATGTATGATCGAGTTCTGTGTCATATATCTGACTCCTTTATTTAGAAATATTCTGCACATTCTATTTATGTTACATTTATGGATGAATTATTTGTTCCTATCTGTAAATATGATGACATATAAGAACTGGCATATGACAAGCAACCTGTCAAATGTTACTTCTGAAATGTTCCTTATTCATAATTACCATTTCCTAGGGCCAAAGCACAACAACAATGGCAGTCACTTAAACTTAAAAAACATAATTTCTAAATTCAGAATACAAAGCATTTCCAATTATAATACACTTATTAGCATAAAATATAATTTGATAAATGTACATTGTTATATGCACATTAAACAAGTACCATGTCATTACAGTAATGATACATTAACTATATTGTTTGATGATGAGATACAACATATCTGTCGTATCCGGGAATGAGGATGATGGCGTCGCACTAGTCCCTTATTTAGGAGGGACAATCAATCTTGATATCAAAATCATCTTTCCTTGTTTCCTGCCCCAATGTCCCTCTTTTCTGGCAGCTCAGAATGTTCCTCGGAGGCTGTCCCTAGAGATTGGGCGTGTCCAGATATGGAAAGGGGTGTGTCAAATATTGTTTTGTAGTACAGTTCCAGATTTTTTTTTGCTGACCTCTGCAAGTAAGTGCTGTGATTTTTTTTTTTATTTAGAAGTCAATCAACCATGGAGCTTGATTAGAGAGACACTGAACTGCCAGCATATATATCCTAGATAGCGATAAACACTCAAATTTACATACATATGCAGTGAGGGTACCTCTGAATCTACTTGTTAGCTGTAAAAAAACCCAAAAACCTCTGAATCTATAGGTAGCTCCTCGCTAGATGATGTAAAATGTATCCAGATCCCTCAGATACAAAGTGAAACTGATTAGACAAACACACAATATATATATATATATATATATACATACATACACACCCAACTATCATCATATTTATGGTACCTTTAATGATGCATTTCATAAGATATCACAAAACATAGCATTCTAAACCTTTGTTCAGAATCATGTAACAATACCAAAACCATATATGTTGCAATGTTAAACCTGGGAATTATTCATGCACATATACCGTACTTAATGCATTTCATTTACAGTATTACTAAGAAAATAAATAAAATAAACTACATTTTTCTCAACTCTGAAAGCAGACATATATCTGAAGTTTTCTGGTAAAGCAAGGTTTTAGGTTCCTTTTATAATATTGGTTGACATTTCAGAATAGACTGGTGTGCTTTAATCAAACTGGACTGGCTTAGCCGCAAGGCTTTCCTGTTTTGCTAAGGGCATCTTAAATTCATCGCGTACGTGAATTAAGGATGACAGATTCCTTCCAAAAGGGCTAGGTGACCACATTCCCTTCCTATAAAATGCATATGTGAACTAAATTTTAGAAGGCAGTGCTACCAGCATGTAACTATTTCTGAAACGCGTGCTATTTTCTATAAACTCCACGAAGAAAGATGCTCATTCAGTACGAGGAAAAAAACAAACAGGTACATTGTCTATCCGAAGAAAGGAATGACCTTTTCTTAATCAAAGCAAATGACATTTTTTTATCAATTTCCCTTTTTATCTCTTGCCCCAAGCTGCATTATATCATCTTAACTCAAAATACGCAAAGTATGGGGGGTCTCTTTCTGACAATACCTGGGAAGCACCGCTTCATCAGGTCAACTCCTGAATCCTCCGGGTCTTGACACGCCCCTCTCCCCGCCCATTTCCCCTTTAAATTGAGGTGTTTTTTGCGACCTCAGCGGGACCACCCACCAACGTCACGGGACCCCATGTCAGTGGGCATCCTGGAAGCGTCCCGCAAGAGAAGGCTCCGGGTAGCCGGAGCTCAGATGTTCTCAGGTATGTTTAGGACACGGTGCATTTCCAAATAATAAATGCAGGAAAAATGAGGTAGCTACCCAGGGGAGTGTCCACAAATCAAGACTGTCCCCTGAAAACCAGGACTGTTGAGAGTTATGATAAGTTCTGCATGCTGTTTCACAGTTCTGTATAGTAAATAATTCTATACAATGGTGGTCGCGTTCTATTATGTCTCTGGCTTTTTTAATATATTAGTTACATTTGATTGGCTCAGACAGCTTTTTAAAGGTAGACGAGGAAAAAGGAGTTCATTTCAGTACAGGAACTTGATAATGCTGGCTTTGCCAGAGGCTGCCACCAATCTCAGCTTCAAGGATGACTTAAACAGCTGCAATAAATAAACTTACTGATGTGATAAGCTGAGGCAGTGGTGGTAGATAAGTGGAACAGCTTCCCAGCAGAAGTGGAGGATGTAATGTAAACATGCATAAGAAGGCATATAGCTACTGAATCTAAGACAAGATCATGGACTTTAATAGTGGTGTAAATTTTGAGTCTTTATATCAGGAAATATAGGTCGTCAAATCCTGTTTCTGTGTTTAAATCAGGATATTCAGCTTTTGCTGAAGAGAAAAAACAAATTTAAGGAAAAAATAAATATATACAATATATAAATGTATAAAGAAAATGGACAGTGATATAGTACATTCTATATCTTTTTTTTGATTACGATGACCAGCACTTCCGATTAACATAACAATATATCCAACAATAAAAGGCATTGATGGTTAGGGGACTTTTTGACCACTTTGACCTTAAAAATGATCTTCTTTGTAATGGGTTTCGTAAGGGTCAATGTACATAATTATCACTTTATATACATCACTGCCTCCAGGGTCTTATTCACTTTCTTTAACAAATGAATAGCCATCTATCACCTTGATGCTAATGCCAATTTCAGCCTAATTACCTTGTATTCTGTCGCTTTCCGTAAACCCCAGTGAAGTCGCACTTGTTGGTTTAAATACAGTATATTTTTTCTAATCAGCTAACTTGTTCTTTTGCGTAATGATAAATAAGCTGATAAAAACAATTTTGGGGTATTTAGTAAAATTGTTGTGTTAAAGACGGCATTAAAAAATATACTTATCGCTGACAGATGACCCTTAATCGTTTCCTTTTCAAATGAATGCTCTTTTCACTGCTTGTTCATTCGTGTTTTAATGACCATGGACCTCAGGCTGCGTCTTCACACAACCATCAATCATGTGTTAACATTGTACACATCATACGTTCGTAAAGAAACCCGTCTTCTCGCTACAAAGTATTGCCCAAAGTATCGCAAAAGGCTATATACCACAGACCCTAGGACCGCTATAAGTTAGTAAATGTATTCACTGAAATCTAAAAGTTTTAATTGGCTAATACATGCTTCGATTAAATAACAGTTATCTGTAACTACGGCATTTAACAAATATTTGTGGAATTAATATGTTATTTCAGAGCGCCGTCACAACAACCCATCAGACTTAATGGCAGACTCTGGAATATCGCTGGCTGTGTATTTTAAATTTCAGCCTTGGGTTGGCTTAGCTTGCTGGGATTTATATTCCAGAAGGCTAAATATGGTTTTGGTTAATACGAAGAATAAAAAAAAAAAACTCAAACTTGACCCCTGTTTCCTTGGAAAAAAAACATTTTGGCGATTTCTTAAGGTCACAAATGGGACAAAGCCGATTCTCAGTACTGCTGCTTCGCACATCCGCGTTTAATAGACTTTTTTCCACTGATAAAAGACCACTAATGAGTTCATTTTCAAGCTATCAAATTGCCAGTAATAGCTAGTTCTACTGGTGATTGCGTAGGGACCTGATTGTCACAGTGGGCATTGTCTTCCTTTCTTGTTAACTCTTTGCTTTCTTTGGTCCACTGACTCCCTGCTACACGCTATGAAGTATAAGAGGCAAAGCACACAAGCTCTTTCTGGTCAGAGGTGATGCTATCTTATAAGTAGATCCTTAGGGACCCTCATGGATCTCTACGAAGCCACCACTGGAGGACAAAAGAGGGAGAGAGATACCCCAACTGGGTATGACCCAGTATCTAAAAGGTTAATAATTAACCATTGTATTAACCACCTCTGCTGAAAGGCTCTCCCTCTCATATACGTAGAACATACTTATATCTAAGCCTGTGACCCTTAACCTTTTGACTATAACCGTCTATAATTAGTATAATAAGCATTTTATACATATCTATTTTTTTTTAAAAAACCTAAAAAAAGAATCATATTGGTTTTAAATTATGTTTTTTGTGTGCTGGTTGAGTGTTTCTTATATCTTCAGTAGACTAGACTGTTCTAGACTGAATCAGCTTCTGGTTATGACATCACTGCCGCTTTAAATGTTAAATTCCCAGCTGATAACGCGATGCTTGATTTACTAACAAGCCGCTATAAAGGCTTTTAAATTAAGCAGCCAAGGCAGTTTACGGAATAGTTTCAAAAGAACAATCCAAATAATTTCAATAATGAAAACATCATTAACTGCTGGCGAGCTAAATTAAAAGGAAATCAATCCAAGAGAGTGAACACCAGCTGAAGAAACCCGACATAATCACATAACTCCTTCTAGGAATGATTTGTACGGCCTGCTTATCCATGTGCTGTTGTTCCATGTTGCTTAAAGTGAACGGGTGAATACGTCACAACTGTTATTCTACACGCGACACCGTTAGGGAGTCTAAAGAGGACACAGCACGGCAAATAAAACGCACATAAAATTGGGGTAACCGGATTTACCACGAATAGCATGAGACGAGAGTTTTAATAATCTTAGTGTGTTGGAAATTTTGAAGACTGCACTCGTCGAGGAAGCCCGTCGGGTTTCGTTGCCGAGTGGAGACTTGTAGAAAAAGTTTGCTCGACTTATGGGAAATTTACGGCGAGTTCCACGCAAATTGCATTCATGAGTTCAGTTGCTACTGATGAGACCCCGTCACAGCTACCCGGTTATCCTTCAGTAACCTTCAAGACCCCCCCCCGTGTGTGTGTCTGGGCTTTAGTAATAGGAGCATAAACTGAAAAGGAAGTTGGGTAAAATTACGGATGATAGATTCACCCCCACCTCAAGTGGTTTGTTCCATGTGCACTTCCTGTCCGGAGCGACAGTGGAGGGACAACGGGGGTTAGCGTGTGATTAGGAGTGTCAGGGCTTCCCAATGCAGCCCTGGTTGATTACAATTGTCGGCCTGTCACTGACATCTATTTATTCCTAGCACTATAATAATGCAAAGCCCCCAATGCGAAGCCCCCACAGGGAGGGAAAAAATGACATTCAAGGGTGTCTAATGTAAGGTGAAACGAAGCCCCCATTTTCAGAGGGACAGTCCTTTCTCCTAGAAGTCCCCTTAAACTTCAATGTAATTTATATTTCAAAACAACCATATATCTTGCTTAATATAGTTTAATTACCATAAAATATAAAGCTACCGTAGTCAATCAGACCATAGTCATTAAAATAATTCAACAATTTATTTAATTTCATATAACATTTCAATACTATGGAATTATAGAGGATCTAACTGCAGTTAAAGATATAATAAATTTACATTTATTGTAAATTGTTATATACCAAAACAAAGATGTTCTTTTCTGGAATTCCAGAAAAAAATATCATTTGGGAGATATCCTTCTATATAAACCAGAACACAATCATCTCAAATAAATGTGCCATTAAAAAGGACTAAATCTACACAAAAAAAGGAAACAAAAAAAATAAACAGAATTCCGTCTTGTCAGGTGTTAACATTTTTCCTAACAACCTTAAACATATAAAAAAAAAAAGATTTTCAAAGGGCAAGATAAAAAAGTTGCATTTCGAAATGAAACAGAAAAACTACTCCTTCAAATCAGCTGATAATTTGAAAAGAATTTTAAAGATAAGGTGTTTTTTTTTTTTTTTAGAAATCTGCAAGGCTGCAGAATGACCTCCTACCAGCAAAACGGGACCGTGAAAAAACCCGATATATTCAAGTACTTTATTTGCCAGGGCTTATCAAATTGATTATTACTGAATCCGAGACTATTAGAAATGTGACCTTTTCGTTACTGTACATCTTGGGAGAAAAGCGTGGCGGCGTTATTGCTCGGCTGTTATTACCGAGGGGTGCTTATTCAGCTGGAAATAAAATTACTTTTCTTAACTGAAAATTATATCCATATGACTAAATGTCCATCATGTGTATATATATATATATATATGATGAGACTTTAATTGAAACTGTTGTGGTTATTGCTTACCGAAGTAAAAGTCAACGGGCGGGAGATCAGTGGCAATAATATGCCTAGTAAGTAAAAAAAAACAAAAAAAAACACCACCATTATGGTTCCTCAATCATTTTATTTAGCAGACATATAAATCTAATGGTGTACTGCATTTATTTAGTGTCTGCTTCTGTTATGATTTGTAATTGAATTTATAATCTTCAGATGTTTTTACAACCGATGCACATGTATTTATAATATATGAGTTTTATTATTCAGACATTACTGGAGAAAATACAAGGTTGATACCCCAAAAAGGTGACTAAGGAACAGGTAAAGTTATTGGAACCAAATGGTGACCGTGGAATATATCAGGTTGTGGGGTCTATCCATTGGAAGCTAGTCCAGATCAACAGAAGGATCTATCCCAATGGCCACCAAAAGTTGACCATAATCATTCAGGGTGGATGGCACACCTTCATTTATGGTTCCTAAAGGGTTCCTATAGATAATGTGCTCTTGCTTAGGGAGAAGGTTCCTTTTAGAACTGTATTTTCAGTCTATAACATATTCTGATACCATGTAAGTATGGGGAGCTTATCCTGGCTTAATGCGAGATACAGAAACAAAACAGCTCCCGCCATGCTTTGGATTCCAAAATGCTAGCCCCCTCTTGGACTTTAGGTTGTGGGCTGTAGTCACCGGTGCTCCCGCCGGACAATAGAAGATATAAAAACCAGGATATGACTCCACGCCAAAACGAAATGCCGGCAAATTAAAGGCTTATGAAAAAAAGTGCATTTATTTTCGGCACTTACAGGTGACCTTGTACCGGTGGAAAGAAACAATGCCTAACATTTTTCACACACTCAGGCGCTTAATCATAGGCTGAGATACCCTCTGGAAGTTGGCCAGGGAACCTAATTCTGCCAAGGGAAAATACCTTTGGCCCAAAGACATGAGACCTCCATAAACTATGGCGGGTCGGAATTGGCTCATGTTGCGGCTCAGTAGTGTTGCTACGTCCTTTTCGTTGAAGTTCCTTCCAATACCTACACATGTAACCGTGCCTTTTTGATTTAATACAATAGTGGGTATCAAGATAACTTTCTGATATTAAATATGTTTTCCCCCATTCACTACTTAATGTATATTTTATATTCTTCTAGGTAACACAGACTTTAAGAAACATATTCATACATTAGACGGGTAAACCTAGTCCAATTAATAACCATACACCATAACTGAGGTTTGTTTGTTTTTTAAAGCTGCTGTTCCACTACCACATAATGAATTTTCTGGTATCTGTAGCGATTAAACAAATGGAGATCTGTCAATGTACTATTCCCTATGATGGTTTTATTGCTGGAAAAAAAATACTACGGAAACTTTTAGGAAGCTATTTCCGTTTCGAAGGCAACAACCTATCAGTGCCTGTTTCTTTAGCGACACATGACTACTAAGCGTTCATGGCAAAAAAAAATATTAACAAAGGAAAAATGTATATGATTCAATAATTATTCATAAGAAGGGTTTGTGCGTTCAACAGTACCCGGAACTACCTCTCTAATGCAGAATTTAGTATAAAAGTGTTAAATTCTGTAGCGAGTATAAACAGTATTTAGCATATAGCTAACAGCATTCATTACATTAAATTTATATAAAAAAGATAGTTTTACTGTTTTGTTTTTTTTTAAGATAATTTTTTCTCTAGAGGATCGTATGATTTCTGCAGCTGAAGTCATGCTTCGAATCTTTGTTGGCTACGAATCTGTGGGTAAAATTGATATGCGCATGAAACCTGTTCAACTCCTCTTCCATTAAGGCGAGGCTGGCAGGCAAAATAATCGTTCATTCAAGTCCATGGATTCGGACCCACCGTGCCAAATTCAGTAATAAACCTTTATTTTGACATGGCTTCTCCGTAACTCTACATCACATACAGAATACACAACTAAATATTCACGAGAAAGCTACATGAGCAATTCTCAAAAAAAAAATAATAAATCTGAATTTCAAAGAATTTGCCTTCTTCATTGTTGTTTCACAAAAAAAAATAAAAAAATTATAAAAATAAAACATAGTAAAGGAATGAGGGGGAACCTAACCACCAATCCGTAGCACAGTGGGGGGAGATTTCATGGTTAATTGTATTCAGGCCGTGTTCCGCTGTGTTATTATCAGCTACTCGCTGTTAGCCTATGGCTCTGCTGTTAATTATTGTTGTGAAACGCTTAGGGATGCATTCAAAATATTTCAAATTAAATTTGGAATAATATCACAAAGAAAACAAAAAAAATGAAAACTCCCCCCTATATATTTTAATACTGGTTAAAAAAAAGTGGAGGACGTGTTATTTCTTAACCATTGAACATAACTCCGATACAAATGTTTTGCTTATGATACCATAATTGTTCTGCAGAGAGTGTAGATAAAGCATTACTTAACTAATGTGTTTCACGGGACAACAATAAGTAAGTCAGACGTGGGATTCTTGTCCATGCTAACCAGGGCTTAGAAGGTTCTATTGATCTTGCCGTATGGTGGGGAACTTGCCGGGTTTGACTTGGAGTCTCCGGGCGAAGCACAGCTTTTCCTCCCTCCTGTCTTCCATATATATATAGGCAAAGGAACCCCTCCATTTTAAGGCATTCTCACCTTACCCAAATAACACCTGCTTCTTCAGTACATATCAGTGAGGTGTAATCATGCCTGGGAACTCTCCAGGTTTTACCCGGAGTCTCCAGATAAAGCTCTGCTTCCCCAGGTTGGTTTTTTTCTTTCTCCAGACGGGGGAGCGGCAGTGACCATACCCACTCCCCGATCTATTAAAGGCTGCTGGGGGTCTAACCCTGCCCCTTCACAAAGCCGCAAACCGCACTGCACCCCCCCAGTCTCCGGACCACCTTTTTCTTTCTCTGGGCAGGGGAGAACAATTTGACCATGGCCAATACCCCTCTCGCACGTGGTCAGCCGTGCCCCGATACTAAACCATTCTTCAGAAGAAGAAGAGCTCCAGGTGGCCTACCATGGGAAGTCCCCTAGTACGTTAACTGAACATACTGAACCCTGGATCAGGATGATCTGGGATCTCCAAGTCCGCTGACTTTTGTGCAGCTTTATTATTTTTTCTTTTCTTTTATATACATACACATAACAGCCACGTTACAAAGACGTTCTGCTCAGTGAGACATGCCTCCATCTGTGGTGTTACTGTTTCTGTTGCCAATGATAACTCCTCATGAGTAATATGAAGTGGGATGAATTAGCTGCCTGTTGACGGCACCTAATAATACATTCAGGTTCCTGTTGTATGTCTTTTTTCACAAATGTGAATGGTTGCTTGTCTTTGTATTAGGTAACGGCACTTTATACAAAATATTACAATCTTGGAAATGTCATCATGGCCTCAATCATCACACAAAAAAGTTGCAATGCGTTTCGATATTCTGTGTGATTGGCCTAAATTAAAGGAAGGCTCAATGTCCCAGATATCCTCACCAAAATATAATGCATATTAAAGTACGTTGTGAGTACTTTTAAACACTGCATATTAAACAAATAAAAACTAAATTACTTTAGGGAGAAGCTGCAGCTCCCAGCCTCCTCTGTGGTCTAGGGATTCTTGCTTCTGATTGGCTGAATTTTGTGGAACCCCCCCAATGCATTTGCAAGAGGAACACCACGTAACGTAAAAGGGACCTCTTAGTTTATATACTTTTAAATATATATATATATATATATTATACACACGATTTAGGTTGAAATTGCTGTTAATAAATAAATAGAGGATAAATATAATATGATTTTCTATTCATGCTCAAGCTTAGAAATATTAAACCGATATGCAATTAGCTTTTAATCAAGCCTTCGATTGCCAGTAATGCATTTAATAATATTATTTCATGATTGACGATGTACCGTGTAATTTGTCTTTGACACCAATTTAAAAATTCTTCTTCTCCTTGCAGTCCTATTAATTTGTTGAGAACAGAGGGTGATGACATGGGTATGTCGGGGACTGAAATAAAACTGATTACATGTTCCAAAAATTTGGTGACAACCAACTAGTGTAGCCCCAGAGAATGCAGATTAGAATTTATACATGTGGGAGTTAAAAGGGATTTTTAAGGGGGGGAAAAAAATATTGCATTTATTTTTTAAGGCAGATTATTTATGCGCTAATCAGCATTCAACAGTAAAACACTGTTAATTGGCAGTAAAATGATACCCAAGATTGAATTTACAATTATTTTAAAAAAAAAACTTAAATTTTCAATTAATCTACATTTAAAGGAATAATTGCTCCAAAAATGCCTAATAAAAAAGCAATTATTATTATTATTATTACCGCCAAAGTTCTATGTTCCATAAAGAACTTCAGGGACTGCATTTAGTCTTCTCTGGTAAATGTAAGCTTTTCAGTTTCTATGGCAATAGACTTTCTATTCTTAGTGTCACATGACAATTATGTGTTCCCAGCACAAAGTATGAACAAGACTATTTTTTACACTATCAAAGCTTTGGGCAATTAAAACAGTGGCAGGAACAATTTCTTAATTCTGCACGTAGTTATGCATTTTAATGCATACGATAGCTCAGCGTCATCTTTAATGGGGTTCTAATGAGAACACCCGTGCATGCGCAGAAAGCAGTCCCATTGAGCTCAACGGGTACATTCTCCTACCAGTGATTGGCTGCTTCGAAAACAGATAACATCTTCTATTTATTTGCCGAGTTTGCTTATTTATTTTTGTAAACAATGCCGGTAAACACTGCATATAGGCGCTTACACAGTACTTGGTGGCCCCCATTATAATTCAGCAGGGTACGTAGAATGGTGCCTTTAAAGGGGCAAATCAATCATTTGCATTTATTGTACATCAAGTGAACTTGTATAAGATCAGCGATTGGACTTTCATACTCTTACATCATACTCTTACATCATACTCTTCCATTACAAAATTAATGATAAAAAAAAAACAAGTCTTCAGTTTTCATGAACAACAAGTATTTGACCCGCTCTGGTTCATAAACCTCTCCCACCAAATGCGATTCTTCTCGACGCCGGTTACTTCTTGTTCCTACAATTACCCGCGCATGCGCAGAGCGAGCCTTTAGAACTAAAAATAAATCACTGTAATTGTATAGCACAAAAGAGCCGCTCCATGTAGGTAACTCGAGAGTGTTTAGGTTAATTGGCTTGAAGGAGCACATCTTATAATGTTAAAATAGATTATTACCATCGAACGCACTCCGGCTGACGTTCTACAACACTTGTGTTCAGGAAGTTCACCTGAGGGGTTTACGTAATTCACCCTAATTAGATTAGAGAAGAAGAGGATTTGTGGAATTCTAATTCTTAGCGCAGCTGCCTCTATATTGTAACTTTAATTTAGGAGAAACACTTTGCTATGCAAATTAATTTTTTTTTTCAGTAATACTTTAGAGAGCAATTGGTGCTTTAAATTAATAACCCGAGGTTAAGCCGGCATTTAAAGTGTTTAACACAAAAGATAAAAAAGCCGTTATTGTTAAAAAATGAATAAATGAAATTCTAAATGACATAAAGGCATGTAAATGAAAGTAATAAATGATAAAGCCCTTCCTAAGAACAAACTGTTTTTATTGACTGCATTTTTTGAATATATATAATTATTTTCCTTTTTTTTATTTTTTGCTAAGTGTTTCTTTTTTTTTTTTTACAATGCTTTTAGCGAGTAAAAACGTGATAATAATGAAGGCAAATTGTTTTGTTTTGCGGGTCGCAACAGATGTTTACAGATATTAGCATTTTACAGGGAACAAAAAACAACCCGCGTGTAAATAAATAGAGGAAAGATTATTTAAAGAAGCATAGTAGATAGTGATAGGTCGGAAGCTTGCAAGATCAGCGGCGGCGTATCTGTCTTTGGCGCGGTCCTTGGCCTAACGCAGAACAGCGCCACCTACCAGCGCCACAAAACATCTTCTGCGCTTTGCATATTTTTGACACAGAACGTTATTAGATCTTAAACCAATTCCTAACGTGAGATACAATACTATATGGGTGAAGACACATCGCATCATTGAAATACTTTAATAAAGAAATGAATGCGACATTGTATTCCCCGATGTGAGTTTAGACACAAAACCTGGCTGTGTCACCTTTATCAGCAACAACTGCAATGAAACGCTTTGTGCATTTATTGATCAGTCTCGATACTGTGGAGGAATTCTCTGACCCGCTCTTCCATGCGCAACTGCTTTAACTCAGTGGTTTTCCAAGCATGAACTTCTTGTTTTAGGTTCTGCCACAAGAACTCAACGGGATTTGTATCTAGACTTTGACCAGGCTGTTCCAAAACTTCACATTTCTTGATGCTTCAGATGATAGACTGATGGCTTTCCGATACAAAACCAAATTGATTGTTCTTTCAATGATAGCAGGTTGTCCATGTCCTGACGAAGCCGAGTTTCCCCAAACCACGACACGGTTATCAAGGTTTGAAAACCCTTCAAAAAACTGTAAGTTCTTGAGATATATTTACAAAAATGTTGACAGGTCCATGAGTGTTTTAGCCATTTCGTCACCTGTACTGGTGTGGTAGCCAAACAAAAAATGATATTGAAGCTGCTATTTCAATTTCCCTGTTAACTATCACATTTTAGAACCACGTCTTTCAAACATCGTCCTTGTTTCTTTAGGATGTTTGGATGCCCCCAAAATATCAACCTCCAACTCATGTAGTCTTTTCTTACGGCCTAAAACGCTCAGTTACCATTTTGGTTCAAACAGCACCTTAAAGAAGACAAACATAATGATCCACTGAGGGTTTAATAGCTTCTGAGCGGGACATGGGCACTGCTTAATGGTCATCGGAATCGTATGTATTAGATCTCTAAGTTCGGCTATTTTATTGCTGATGAAATTCTCCAATACCTCTATTTTTTTCTGCTTTTTTTCTAAAGCCCGAGGAAGGGACCTAACAACTTGGTCTGGAAAGCTTGCATTCAAACTCCCATGTTTCTCCATGGAAAGAGTGGTATATAAGTGGAACAGCCTTCCAGCAGAAGATTAAAACAGCAAGGGAATTTAAACATGCATGGGATAACCATATGGCTCTTCTGAATATCAGACAAGACCAGGGGCCAGATAAGGTTTTGGGTTTTATAAGCAAGAAAACGGGAAGACTAGTCGGCCAAATTATGTCTGCTCTCAAATTGTTACTGGTCATTTCTATCATGGAAATTCATTAAATCAAATGTAATATAGAACTCTTGTGATCCTCTATTTACAATACTTCAATGAAGATAAAAAAATCTATTTCTTCTAAAATATTCTAAATAATGTATTTCTTACATTCTAGTTATTTCTTACATTCTAATTTTTTTTATTTTAGAAATTCGATTTTAAAATCAGTAAAAAAAAACTTAAAAAATAAAAAACCTGCTCCCTATTCTCTCTGTATCATATTCTAACTCAATGAGATTTTGAAAAAGTATTTTTATTTATCAGGCAACAATTACACCTATTTGGGACAACAAAGAAAGAAGTCAAGAAAATAAAAAAACGAGTGTTCTAAGAAACTTATGGCGGGTCGTATGTTCCACTCGGCTAAGTGTGCGTTATTATTCAAGGATTTGGACTAGGGACTCTGTATTTTTATATGTGCATATATTTTCAATAGAATACACGCAGAATGAATTTACCTATTTAGCTGCTCAGGCTAAAAGCAGCGTTTCCACGAATGCCAAACAGTTTGGCTTCTGATTTACTGCGCTGGAAGCGGCACTCTGTCATAGTTTCACGGCTTCTATTACCATAAGGTTCCTGCTCTCCCTTGGCATTTTGCTTACAATACAAAATTATTCACTTGCTTGTACCTTACATGGAAAAAACCCCCCCAAAAAACTCCACGATTTTAACCACCTGCATCTATCAACTTAACAACTAACTAATGCTTTGGGCAGAAAGGGTGGGGAAAAAAAACCCACGCGCGCATACAGCACACGCTTTTGGAGCCACGGGATATCAAAACCAACAACACGTAAATGTGCTGCTTCGCGTAACTCTGTCAGGTCGAGTTTGTCTCGTATGGCGGAGGAGACGCATCGACTGGACAGTTGATGATTATAGCAGTTGAAATGGGATATTTTTTCCTTCGGTGGGAACTCGCCGAGGCCTGGAGGAGCAGAGGATGATGGAGCGCTGTGGAGAAGGCGAGAAGGAGAAGCAGAAGAGAGGGACGTTGTCTAACTTCCAGAAGCAGAGCCGTCTCGACAGCAGATAATAACAGAGGGAAAGGCTGATATGATGAAGAAAACTTTTTTTTTTTTCCCTTTGTTGGGTGAATAATAGAATACGCAGGGAACACGGAACATGAAAACGTGTCAGATTAAAAAATGAAAAGGTATACTTTCAAGTCGTAAATAATGGTCTCCTGATTTGGGTAGGGTCTTCCTCTCAGTGGTTTTTTTTTGTTTAATAGGCATTCCATGTCCATTGCAGGGCACTATGGAGTATGTTGGTGTTTTATAAATAATATAAAAATACTGAGAATAAAAAGATTAAGCAAAGAATTTTTTTGGGGTTTTTTTGGTACTAGGATTAGAAAATAGGTAGGTGTTCTGGAGGTGATACAAAGGACAAAAAGCCAGGCCAAAAGGTAGGAGCGGTCTCCTACTCACTAAAGGGAGAGTTGTCGGTTGAATTTGGTTTCAACTCCTTGAATTCACTATCCATTATGAAGGTCCAATCCCAGGGAGTTTAAGATACATGAAGTCCTCGACTGGCCTTATTTAATGTACAGCTAAATCAGTCTTCAAACCCACAAAATGATACATTACACAGGGTCCTCTTGCTGGAGGAACCTGCCACTGTTGGCTCTTACAGTAATAAACGTAAGAAATAAGCTGAAACGACAACCGTCCTGCCAACTGTCCATGGTGAACAAGCCCCTTTCGTATCATACATGGAGATCTAGAAGGACATTTCTTGGCTCAGCTCCATAAACTGGGTCAGACTTTGCTTCTGGCTTATCTTACCTCTAACTAAGATTATTCTACTACTACTCATCCTTCTTAAATCAAGAGACAACTAGAGAAAGACACCATGTACTCCGCCACCAACATGCCCCGGAGAAAGAAGTCCCAAAGCTCTTCACTATTACCGAATAGACAAATGATAATTACTACTTACTACAAATCCCAATAAACCTTAACCCTTTCTTGTACAATGAGATCACCCACTAACTGTTGGAGAAAGAAAAAGGGTAACTATTCCTTTGGCTCCCCAAGAGCCGTAAGCATTGCCAGTCCTTTGGAGCCATTTGGATGCAGCTTTTCTCAGAACTGAACCACCGGAGGTTCCATCATGTCCAGTTTTTGCTTCTTTTACATATATTTTATGCACAGAAGACTGTATTTAAACAACTCAGCTACTTCTCTGCCATATGAACATATATGAATGATTGTTCAGTTTGCTTTAAGAAGGGTACTGAGCAAATTTGTTGCTGTAGTAAATACAAGTATTTTTCCTGCCAAAAGGTTTGCAGGTATAATGAGGGTCTGGGGGAAAGGTCAGCATCAGAGGTTAAGATAAGGCAGATTATTATTGCATGATTATTAAAATTTACATTTGCCTCGAGCGATGTAAACTAATTGTCCATTTAATAAAAGCAATTATAACAACATTTCAAGATAGGAAACATTTAGGACCGACAATGACTCATGGGTTCTACCTGGGACCTCTCTACTTTGACCAGGAGTCTCGGGGGGGACACCTTACTTTCTCGAGTCTCTGTTTGTTTGTTCTTTGACTTCACTCTTACTTTTCAGGGCGCAATGGAAGCTACGTTAAAATAATATCAGACATTCTCTAAATGAGGTTTCGATTATTTTTTTGTTTTATATTATACAGCACTTCATTGACTGTTTGAAATCATATCAATATTAAGCAAATCAATTTTGTACTACGGGCATACATAATTATTTAAAAATCAGGCAAATTAAGTTCTTCTGAACCATTAACTACACCATCATATCTTATATTTTATATATTTTATATATAGATTTATTTATACAATTTATGTATAAACTGATATATATATGCATTAATCCATATGCCTACTACCGTACATTCAATAGAATACGTTATGGATTTGAACAGTGAACATGCTCAATACCCTCCAAGCTACCGATCTACTAGACCCCGTACTCCTACCTAGGAAGTTCCTGACGAGTTTCTTGGTGTTATTTTTCAAACACAACATTTAATGTGAAAAAAAAATGACATTCTGCAATGGCAAAGCCATCAATCTTTTCTGTCCACGCAGATGAACAAAAAGCCAATGAGTTCAATTATAATAATAGGAAAGTACACAAAGGTGAATAATGCCCAAGGGCTGCTTCTGTTTATTACCTCATTAATAATAAGTGGCGTTCTATGCGTTTGATATTTGAGGGCAGTTATCAAGTACCAGAAATGCCTTTTTTCGAGAGGTTAACATTGCACCTAGCGAACGTCAAAGATGAATTCCACCGGGAACGGTGAGAGCAGACATACATCAGTGGCGAACATTAGATTTCTGATCTTTTACCAACTGAAAGGCCGTCAAAATGCAAATGTAAAAAAAAAAGAAATAACGATGCGTGTTTCTCAATTTTTTTTCAGCACTTTGAAGCAGTTGAGGAAAAAAAGAACAAAACATTTTTTTTATTTGCCTTTTTTTTTTCTTTTTGCTGAGGATGTAAATCTTAAATGCTTTTTATCTTTAAGAAATGATGACGGTGCTCCTTTCTTTTTATTATACACTGTCTGCTTTCTATTGAAGTATTGTATCACAATAAATATAGTTGGGAAGATTCCCCGTGTTTAATTTTTGTTCACCCAACCAAAGCGTTTGACAGCATCACATCACTTAGCAGCCAAAACACATTTACCGAAGTAGATGTAGCTTATTGCACGTTAAGCCACAATGAGCAGAAGACATTATATATATATATATATATATATATTTATTTTTATTTATTTTTTTAGAAAAAAATTCCTGGATTTTTTCTTATTTAATTTTTTTGTTTATTACATTGCACAACATTGCAATGTGATAAAATGATAAAGTACATCATACATATAAATATACAGAACAACAAAACATTTTGACATTTATATACAGTATAGATGATCGTACTTGAGAACTCTATGGGTTTGGCCAAGAGGCTGCAGGAATCACATCCGATTATTGAGACTCTGGAGAGGGCTATGATCTCGGCCCAGGGGTGAGTGGCACTTAGTAGAGGGGGGGACGGAGAGGGAGAAGGAGTGTGTGTTAGTGCCTGGTGTTAGAGTATGTTTGCGTGTTAGTATGTGTGTCTATTGGTTTTGTGGGGGCAGCTGAACGGTGCCAAAGAAGTACTGTACCCAGGTGCCAGGGTTGTTAGAAGGTAAACATATTCTGAACTGTTGTTCACATATTAGAAACACACATATCTTCAACAAAAAAAAATTGTATCCATCAAGCAAATTGAAGATTGAAGCCAAAGTTTTTTTAAACAATTTTTCTTGTTGACTACTGCCAAACCAACTTGACTTGAAAATGGCAATTAATTCATTAATGGCATTTCCAAAACATATTATTATATTATTACCATAAAGCATTTAATATATAATATTTGAATTTCCCCTAACGTTTTGTATTCTGTTTTTTTGGGTTTTTTTATATCATGATCTTCATCATGTTAATTACAACGCTCTAAAGTAAGCCATGAAAACTCAATGATATTTTCCTTGGTTGATGTGTAAAAAGAATACTTCTAATAAATTCCCTTATCTTCCTCATTGCAGCTTCTTCTAATCCACTCATCTGTGGCCTTATTTACAGTTTTGCCTTCTTTAGAGGTTATGCGAGAGCTCAGCATATTACTCCGCTTTATTAGGGACACAAGGTGTGACCTTTTTTCTTTATTGTGTACATTTCAATCACATTTTCTATTTATATCATTTAATTTAACATCCTCATTGTACACTGACTGTTTCTCCAAGGGGGATGAAGTGTATTCTTACATTATCTTTCAGATATTTCAGCAGAAAACATAGCTAAGCACACCTGTCGTACAGTGCATATGGTGGGTTTTACACACAAAACAGTAGACTTATTAGTGACAGTCATACCTGGGAACTCTCCAGGTTTGACCCGGAGATTGCCAGGTGAGCACTGCTGCTCCTCCGGTTCAAGACCCGAATCCTCCAGGTCGCAGGGTCTTGACACGCTCCACTCCAAGCCCATTTACCCTTTAAATTGAGGTGTGGGAACGCCCACTGACATCATCAAGAACACCCCAACGTCAGCGGGACCACCCACCGACATCACGGGCCCCCACGTCAGTGAGCATCCTGGCCGCGTCCCGCAAGAGAAGGCTCCGTTTTCGGACAACAAATTTTGTTTACTGACCTTTCAGTGCGGATGACATTCACAGGGCTTTTTCCATTCTGAAACTTAATTCCTTGTCACATGCATCATTCATGCTTTGTCACACTCTCTCACACTCTCTCACACACTCTCATTTACTCGCACACACACTCTCATTTATGTTCCCTTAGACTTTCTTTTACTCATTCTGATGCTGTCTCTCAATGTCGCCCTACCTTCTCCTGCAAGCGCTTCTATGTCTCTGCAGCTCTGCCTCTTCTTGCTCTTCCGTCTACTTCCCACTATATGCTATGTTAACTAGGCCTTTGGCAAAAGCAGACAAATACACAGGCAAAAACAAGCATTTCTGCACATCTCTTTTTCCATGAATCTGACTCAAATATCTTGGCCTCTCTTCAGTACTTCAGCAAAAGTATGGAGCCATAGGGACAGCGTTTGCCCCAGTCATAAGTGCCCCTGGAGGCCAAGTTAACGGAGCGGATAGCAGGAAGAAAACATAACAAAACAAAAAAAAGAACAAGAAGAGGCAGGAGAAGGTAGGGAGAGATTGAGAGAGAGAGCATAAAAGAGTAACCGAGAGAGAGAGTGAAAAAACAACGAAATGCAAACAAAAATTCAGAAGCTCACTGCTTAATTTTCTTTTGTTTCATTGGGGTCCCTCCTTATTCGTCCAAACTTATGAAATTGGTAAATGTATAATTTCTACGAATCCAAATGCACAAGTCTATATGTAATGTGTGTGTGTATGTATATATATGTGTGTGTGTGTGTGTGTGTGTGAGTGAGAGAGTGTCTTGCTGGCTCTCTGGGATTCCGTGCTTATTGTTGCCTGAAGACTGATAGCAGAAAATAAATTTTTCAAGTAATAAAAGTTGCAAACACCCTCAACTGCAGAAGGCAGAACATTACTTTAGCCCGATCTCAGTCTGTCAGGCTATTTGAGTTTTATTTCCGTGCGCTACAATATAAAACACACTAACCATCCAGCAGAATCAATATACACCTTCCTCAACACCACGGCATTGTTCTAAAATTGATTCCACCTCCACGCATGAGCTCTTACAAACTGCATTTTCAGTTAATTATATACTGTTGTCTTACTACGAATGAATACCGAGTTTCACCTGCTTTTTCATTGCTCCTCACAAATAAAAAAAAAAAATAAAAAAAAAACATGCTGACATACAATATTCTCCTTTAGGAAGGTAATAAATATTTTTC
This sequence comes from Spea multiplicata, assembly GCA_009364415.1. NCBI lineage: Eukaryota > Metazoa > Chordata > Amphibia > Anura > Pelobatidae > Spea > Spea multiplicata. Next base: position 1,835 of record VKOC01005078.1, on the reverse strand, counting down.
CAAGAAACACGTTTATGCGAGGTTACAAAAGACTTGCTTAGCACACCGAACCACAAAGGGCTCTACAATAACAAGATCTGTAAACTTAATAAAAGAATTTACGTTAAAAAAATATCACTTTAATATCCCATAAAAAATCTTTTGTTTTGCTTAAAAAAATAGTTTTTTTTTTTTAATAATATTTTTTATAATATAGATGATATACAATGAAATCAAACAGGAATGCGGTCTCTTCAGATTGTGCAACCCCGAAAACCTAGATTAAAAAAAAAAAACCAGAGCCAGCATGGCTAACAAGAACCACAATGCACGGGAAGTGAAAACAATGTTATTCGACAGTCTCCAAATAAAATATCCCAATGAGAATTCTCAGATTATAGTCCAGTGTGGTGATCCCTGATGGTCCGAGGTGGTTTCGGACCTCAAAAAGGCTAATCTAAAGAACAAACAAGCACACGCAGACAGAGAAAATCATGGAACTCACAAGGTTTCCAGTAAAATATAGTAGAAATTCACATAATAATCAACAATCTACCACAGCCAGCTTCAAACCTTGTTTGACCACGAAAAATCACGAACCCCCCCAAAAAATAGAAAACTTGCTGTTGTGGAGGATCCTCAGCTCGATGGTGGGAGAGTCCAGTGTGATCCTAAAATTTTTGGTAGAATAGTGCTATTTGTCTATTTAGGTCCAAGAACCTGCCATGGAGAGCATGGTGGAACGCATGGTGGAACACATGGACCAGAAACCAGAAGTGCCGCATAGACACCAATGTAACTAACTAACTAATGACACCTAACTGGACGGTTTGAGGATAACGTCCCTGACATTCAGCACTCTCCCAAGCCGAGGATCCTCTACAACCACAAGTTTACCATTTTCTTTCTCCGGTGCACCACAAGCCTACACGAGGTTGTAATGGCATAAGATTTACAGAAGCGCACAATCAAGGCACACAAAGGATTAAAATCATAGCTGTTAAAATAGTGTATTTGGCACAATTTAGGCGCAATTTTTCTTTTTTATGTTTTGAAGCTAACAGTGGATTTGCCCATCCCCCCCCCGAAACAGAGGACTATAATATTCGATACAAACGTGTTCAGTAAAGTTTTGCTGATTTTCATTTTATGTTCAGCATAATCCCAAACACAGCTGTTGGTCAAAGGGGATAAAATAAATTATTCAGAATAGTTTGGGTGGTGATTTTTTGGATAGTGTGAAGAAAAATTAGATACACATATTGGATGGTAAATATTTATGGTCGGGACCATAAAATTCTAAAGAGTTAAACAATAAAAAAAGTGGGGCTAAAATAAAGCATTCAGAACAATTTTGGTCATGGATGTTTTTTTGTGGTTTTTTTGGACAATTTGTAGAGAGATCACATACATATAAGCCAGTATGACTCCAGTTTGACCTAAAGGGTTAAAAAGAAAAAAAAGTATATAAGTCGCTTTGTCGTAGAATTTTTTTTTCTTTTAGACCTTATTAGTATATGTTGTCACTTTTACATACTGTAAGAGGCAGTGAATAGGTACAACCCTATTGGAACAAAGGGTTAAATGACATATGCGTGCGTGATTTTACATTTCCTTTTCAATATTGTGACCACGAACCAAGCGATGAATATTGTTGCTTTCGCTCCGAATATCACATGCATCATACTAATGCAATCCTGCCACCTCTTGTATAATATTAATCAGCCAGCAGCTGGGCTTTACTTTATTCCAAGAATACACAGAAACATAATATATCAAAAAGAAAACAAAAAAGTGAAAACAAAAATGCAAAAAACAAGTTAAAAAAAGAAACGTGAAGTTTTTATTTATTTATT
>VKOC01005077.1:0-30981 GCA_009364415.1 Spea multiplicata | reverse complement strand
ATAACATTTTAGCGTGACGCATTATTTGAAAAAAAACGCATCATTGTTTTTAAGAAAATGCTTTTTTCTAACAGCACTCTTTTCTCTTCCAAGCTATATCTTTTAAGGGCTTTCACACTTTCTTGATCCTTAAGCATCCTTTTTTCCTATTTTTGTGGGCCTTCACATTCTTCTGAAGAAAACTGAACTTTGTATGAATTTAGGTATATTTTAGGCACTTTTTGCCATCCATGGGTAATCTACATCCAGTATGTCAGTATACAGAACATGATAGTCCAGATTGATGCCCGCGGGAGCCAGCATGGCCAGAGTGGGCCCTGACTGGGTTCCCGAGTAGGGCCAGGCTTTGGCGACCGTTTGGGTAAGCTGGGGGTGAGGTTTAGGGGGTAGTTATTTAAGGGGTTGTGACAAGAGGTTTAGGGGCATGTTGTAGTCACCTTACCCTCTGTTGTTTGTCCCGCCCTCCCTACCTGTTTATTGTGTTATGTTGGGGTATTTTTGCTGTCACAGCCGTGTGGATAGCTTACCAGGCATCTTGCAGGTGTGAATGCTCTGGGGGAGAGCATTTGATGGGAGGTTCCCGGTAGGTGGTGCTGGGAGCCTCAGGTTTGGATTTGGGCATCTTGGTATGTCCTTACCTGTGTGGTGGTTCCTAGTTTGCCTGGTTGTCTTTATGGTTTATGTTTATTGATGTTATTTATTATATTTATGTGTTTAGTTTGGTAGTATTTGCTTCTGGCGGCCACTTCCGCACCTTCTTGTTCTTGGCAGAGAAGATAGGGAAAAGCAAGAGAGAGTAAGAATGAAAGTAAGTAAGAGTTAATGAAGGAACTGGGCAACACATTTTGTTCCCGAATTTAAAATTCCTGAATTTAACATTCCCGAATTTGAAGCCAGTCAGTTTAATTTACCCCATCAAATTATATATTTTTGAAAACTACCTCATGGTATTTCAAATGCTGGTATTTTAACTCTTTCCATGTACAATTTTTACTACAAGAAGGTATGCAGTAGTATTTGTTTTTACACACACACATTCTACATTAGGTATGAATTTACAGCTCCTTGTATATGTCACAGCAACCCATAATATAAACCCATAAAAGTGTTCAGCACAGTGGCGTCGCTACAGGGGGCAAGGGGAGGCAATTTGACCCCCTAGGGTATTCCTTGCCCCCCCCCCCGTTGCCCCCCCACAGAATTTGGAACTACCCAACGGATTGCCCAGGACAGTACCACAATGGGACCTTACGTCCCGGGCAGCCTCAAACGCTTTTTTTTTTTTTGACGCGGAGGAGAGAGAGGGGTGCCTAGAAACCGCTCGGCCCCCCCTCAGTCTCCTCCACAAGGCCTCTACCTCTGTCGCGGTGCCGGCGTTTCATGTTGAGCGCCGGAATATGACATCATATCCGGCGCTCAGCAGTGAAGCAGTGCGTGCCGCGGCAGAGCAGTAAGACAGAAGCCTCGTTCTCCAGCCGCAGGACTTAAAGGTGAGTTAACTACAAAGGGGGAGAGGGTAGACAGTGAGTAGGGAAAGAGGAGGGAGAGGGGTTAGAAAATGATAAGGGAGGCAGAAGGGGTAGAAAGTGATAAGGGAGGGAGAGGCGGGTAGAAAGAGATAAGGGAGGGAGAAGGGATAGAGAAAGTGATTTAAGGGAGGGAGAAGGGTAGAAGTAATACGGGAGGGATAGAAAGTGAGTAAGGGAGGGATGAATGTGATGAAATTGTCTGAATTGAGGGAGAGCTATGAGTTAATATGTGGATGAGTTGTCTGAATGAGGGAGAGCATGTGTTAATTATTATTAGTATTATTATCTTTTATTTATATAGCGCCAACAGTTTACACAGCGCTTAATACAATACATAAATTCAAGGGATATGACAAGACAAGAATTGACCGATACATTTGGTGGAGAGAGCCAATATGAATTGGATGAATTGTCTGAATGAGGGAGAGTATGAGTTAATATGTGGGTGAATTGTCTGAATGAGGGAGAGCATGAGTTAATATGTGGATGAACTGTCTGAATGAGGAGAGCATGAGTTAATATGTGGATAAACTGTCTGAATGAGGCGAGAGCATGAGTTAATATTGTGAGATGAATTGTTCTGAATGAGGGAGAGCACAAAGTTAATATGTGGATGAGTTTGTCTGCAATGAGGGAGAGCATTGGAGTTAATATGTGGAGTGATATTGTCTGAAGAGGGCAGGAGTTAATATGTGGATGCATTGTCTGAATGCAGGGAGAGCATGAGTTAATATGTGGATGCGTTTATCTGAATGAGGGAGAGCATTGAGTTAATATGTGCGTGAAATTGCCCGTATTGAGCGAGAGCTATGAGTTATTCGTGGATGAATTTTCTGAATAGGGAGAAGCATGAGTTAATATCTGGGTTTAATTGTCTGAATGAGCGGAGAGCAGAGTTATTGTGCGGATGAATTGTCTTGGAATGAGGAGAGCATAAAGTTAATGTGTGGATGAATTATCTGGAATGAGGAGAGATGAGTTAATGAGTATTTGTGTATCATAGATGTATAATTGTGGAAGGGCAAAGATGGGAACTAGCAGGATGTTTAGCCTTGGGGACAAAGATGGCACGCCCTAGGGCTGTTTGGGGATAAAGTTGACTTGTGCTGGGGTATTTGGGGACAAAGATGGCAAATCTTATGTGTGTTATCTGGGCGCTGGCCAGGTTCTATGTGGGCAGTGAGGACATCAGGGCTGACTTGGGGGTGTGCAACCTGTGATCTATGCCTGTAATTTAGGGGGTTTTAAATATACCTCTAATGCCATGTTTTTATGTGAATTCCAGTTGATCTATACCTGCAAAGCTGGGTTTGTGTGTTATTCTGCAGATCCATATCTGCTATGCTATGTTTCCATACATTATTTATGTATGCCTGCAAATACAGGGTTTGTATGTCTTGTTCAGTTGATTAATACCTGCAATGCTGTTTCCATGTATTTATTTGATCTATACCTGCAATGCTATGTTTCATATGATATTATTGTATACCTGCAAATACATGATTTGTATGTCTGATTTTGTTTATTTCATATATACCTTCAGTGCTGAGAATTTCAATTGATCTATACATGCAAAGCTGTGTGTTAATGTGTTGATCTATACCTGCTATCGGCAGCAGGGTCTAATACGTATATATATATATATATATATTTATATATATCGGCAGCAGGATCTAATATTTATATATATCGGCAGCAGGGTCTAATATTAACGAAACTGCCAGTTCAGCTGTAATTTTGAAATCATGTTTCAATCATAGTCTTTACTTCAAAGAGATAAGTACGCATTATGTAGTTAAAAATGCATGTCTATCGCATATATGCTATGGGGCCATCACATAAATCAATAGTAAAGGGAGGGGCTTGCTGGGGGCATTAATACAAATAGTGGTGGCTGGAGGCGATCATACAAGGGTGTGGGGGCACCACATTAATCTATACTAAAAGGGCTGGGACATCAATACACAAGGGGCAAAAACAACAATGCAGTGTGAAAAATCCATCCTGATGTAGATGTCTATGATGTAGATTGTTTCCTGCTGTTTGTGTGTTTTTGGTTATCAGTGTAGCAGAGCCTGTCCTGGGATGTGTGTATAGGTGTTGGTGTGGCAGAGCCTGTCCTGGTGTGTGTTTGGGTGTTGTGTGGCCAAAGGGCCTGTCTGGTGTGAGCCTGTCCTGGTGTGCTGTTGTTGTGTTTGGGATGTCGTGTGTGGCAGAGCCTGTCCTGGTGTAGCCTGTCCTTTGGTGTGTGTGTTTGGGTGTCGGGTGGCAGCAGCCTGTCCTGGTGTGAGCCTGTCCTTGCGTGTGTGTGTTTGGGTGTCGGTTTGTGGCAGAAGCCTGTCCTGGAGTGTGGTCTGGGGGGTGTCAGAGTGACAGAGCCTAGTGTGGTGGTGTGTTGGTCAATCTGTTTTCCCTGGCAACTTAACTTTACAATAGAAAATTATTTATTTCTATACTTATCCAGAGATAAATGCCCTCCTGGGAAGGTGTAGTGACTTCAGGGGACAAAACGTTTAAGGCCCTGAAATAATTTAGTGGAAAATTTAAGGTATTGTATTATTTATTTCAAGGATTAGTCGCACTAAATTGTGGCTTCAGACTTACCATGTTGAATGGTCAAGTATTATGTTAGTCCAATAACAAAAGTATCATCCCATGGCACATTACTTTTGGCAGTATATATATATGTTTTTTCAGTGATATGATTTAATAGTGGAAATTATTAATGCCCCCCAGTTTGACTGTGCTATCTTGTGCTATCTTAGAGTCGCCACTGGTTCAGCAGTACAGTGATGTCCCCATGCATGGGTTTGTTGGGTTTTTTGGGGCTAAAAGGCCACATTTGGGGCATGTGCATTTTTCAAATTGGAAATTCGACACATTGGTCATACTGCCCCCTATGTTATTTGGGACATTGTTGAACCCGGCCAATTCAATTTACCCCATCAATTCATACATTTTTTTTTTAAACTTGGCCCCATGAGTTTACATGTGCTTTTTAGTTGATCTATACCTGCAATGCTGGGTTTGTGTGTTATTCAGTTGATCAATACCTGCAATACTGTGTTTCCAAGTGTTCTATATCTGAAGGGAGGAAAAGTGAGGTGTGGAAAAGCTTCCCAGAGGAGTGGAAGCTGTTAGAGCTGCAAAAGAGGGGACCAACTACATATTTTTCTTTTATGTATTTACAAACCAATTTTAAAAAGTCCAGGTTTGCATTTTTTATGTTAAAATGATTTCAGTCTAGCTTCTATTTACAATGTGACCTTTTGCTGAGGAAGAATGTTTCTAAAATACCATTTTATTATACAGAAAAATGAATAGTACATGACATAAATCTCTCTGTTTTCAAGGTTTATTGATCAGAAGTGTTGCTTGTTTTTGTTAAACAAAACGCAGTATTAATTCACATAAATGTGTCCTAATAAAAGGAAATTAAAACATGCAATACTTGGTGAAAACCGAATCTAAAAGACAGCAATACAAAGGCCCCAAATACCACTGACAGGCCTGTTAAGTCTGGACTTTTTACTCGGATTACCACACTTTGCCAAAAGGGCCTGCAAAGTTCTACTGATGCAGCATGTCCGAGACAGCTGTTGTGTTTATATGAGTGTGCTTTTTAATCATGAAATAAAATGATGTTTCATGTGGGCCAATAAGGTTTTGGCATGTATAAAACGAGGTATTGATTCACAGGAGGAGGATATTATGTTGCCTCTTTACACGTAAATGGTAAGACCTCACATTGAATGTGCAGTACGGTTCTGGGCACCGGTACTTAAAAAGGACATTATTTAACTGGGAAAAGTGCAAAGGAGAGAGACTAAAAAGTTAAATTATGTACCCTGGAAAAACGGCACCTTAGATGGGATATGATAACAATATATAAATATATGCAGGGCCACTATAATGAGCTCTTCAGTGACCTTTTCATTAACAGACATGTACAAAGAACAAGAGGTCACCCTCTGAGACTGAACTCGGAAGAGCGGAGATTTCATTGCTGATGTGCAAAAACGAAGGGGGGGGTCTGACCTCTGCAAGAACGGAAGCGGGGGGTCCTGACTGCTCAAGAAAGAAGGGGGGGGTCTGAAGTGGTAGGATATGTGTGTGCATATAGTTATTGTGAGGCATGTATATGGGCAATGTTTATGAATGTGTATGGCATTGGGCTGCTTGTTATATAATATATATATATTATGGGGAGGCATGTGTGTGTGAGCAGTTTATGTATGTTTGGGCAGGCGTGTATAATGGTAGTGCATATGTGTGAGTACTGGCAAGTGTGTATGTGCAGGCAATTGCAGAGTATATGTGTGTTTTTGTGGGCTGGCATGTGTAAGAGCAGTGCATATGTTATTGTGCACATCTGTTTTTATGGGTATGTTAGTATGTTTCCAGGTGTGTTATGGTGGGTATGTGTCTAGGTATATTAGTGTGGGAGTGTTTTTGGGTGTATTATTGTGTGTGTGTGTATGTTAGTGTGTGGATGTGTGTGTATGTTATTCAAGTGTTTAAGTGTGTGGATATGTTCCTGTGTGCATGACGTGTTAGGAGTCTCAGATGGTTCCTTCAATACATCATAGTAGTCTCTGTGGCCGTGTCCAGTGGGGTCCATCTGTGGTTGTAAGATTTTTCTGTTTCTGTGGGAATTTTCTCCCATTCATCAAGTAGAACATTTTATGAGCTGAAGGTGATATACCAAGACATTTTGGACAACACTATGCTTCTAACTTTGTGGGAACAGTTTTGGGGAAGGTCCTTTTCTATTCCATCATGACTGTGCCCCAGTGAACAAAACAAGGTCCATAAGGGCATGGTTGCAAAAATTCCCTACAGAAACTCTCCAAAATCTTGTGGAAATCTTTCCCAGAAGAGCGGAAGCCATTATAGCTGCAAAGGGGGACCAACTACATATTAATGTCTCTGTATTTACAATGCGATGTCATAAAAGTCCCTGTTGGTGAAACGGCCAGGTATACCCTACCAGTAACAATGCTATCCCCGCTAGATTTTTAGGGGTTCCTACGCCCATGGTCTTGATATCTTTTTAGAAAGGCATGACATTAATATTTTAGAGCTTCTTGATCCAAGGAGAAATCCTTTTGAAGTCAAGAATGATTTTTTACCCCTGATGGCAGAATTCAAAGTAGCTTAATTAGGGTTTTTTTGCCTTCTTTTGGATCAAGAGTAGGAAGGTTAGGTAACTATGTAACTAGATCGCCTTCCATGGGATTCTACTGAACTCCTAAAGCCCTGCATAGACCACACAAATTATATAGGAAGGCTCCTGAAATTCTGGAAGCTGAGACCGTGACACTTGCCCTATGGAGTGGACCTTCATGAGCTGCATGTACCACCTATGTGTATGTGCAACCACATCTATTGGATACATTTGTTAAGGAGCTAGGGGCTTTTAAGAAAATCATTCTGTTTAAGTTAGTAATACTATATGCTTTCGAATAAATGCGAGAATTCTTTTTTTTAAATCCTGTTTTCATGGATTTATCATATGATAGGATGTACAGTTTACTTTGAACTGGGTATCTATGTATATTGTGGATATTATAATAAAGCTCTGAAGCCCAAAACACATTAACTGTCTGTCTCTTGGTCTGTTCCTTTGAAGGCTGTGGTTTATTTCTTCAGATGTGGTGTTGGAGATTGGAGTCTCCACAATGCACTCCTCGACTGCATTAAAGGGTGGCTTTGAATTGTTTCAATATATTCATCTATGTAAAGAGTAACTAGGCTTTTCTAGTGAAAGTGTAAGCTGTGTAAAGGATTATCACCTCAATAATAATGAAATATAGCAAAACCAAAAAGAGATTCTAAAGCATTAGACCTTAGTGTTTATAGGACATTAGTGAGCAAGTGGAGAAATCAGAGCTGACAGTATCATATAAGAAAAATAGGCAGCTTCTTGTCTCCCCTGGCATTTCATTGAGTACAAATTAGAGGATGCTGAAAAAAAATACCTGTACATATGACCTCAATCTCATACAATAGCCAAACCAACATAATCTGCCATCAAACATGGAATTGTACATATACATTGTTTCTTATAATGAATAATATAGAATTCACACCTCGGGTTAATGATGGATCCCCAAATTATTTTTTTTCTGTAGGACCTCTACAAACTTAGTGCTTGCCTAGAATCTGGTGACCATGTGTTTGAGAAAAATCACCCCAGGTCTATTGGGTCTGTTGAAAAAGAAGTCATGTGGTCCATCAAATTAACACAACTGATGAGATTTGATGAGATGAGGTTCCGTGCATACAGCAGTATGCTTCCTATGAGTAAAAGGTGACCCTTCTTTTCCCCCATACCATGTGAAGTGGGAAGATGGGTAATTAAATAAACTTGGGAAGTATAGTCCCTAAGTAAATCCCCCTGCCCCCATCCCCTGCTAAGTGGATAATGGGTTAAAATTAATATTAAAAAATATGCTTTGGGAAGCACAGACCCCATTCTGTGCTTCCTCCTCACATCACATCCCATTCCTGGTTTGAAGGTGGTAAACATACTCATAGTTACTCATGCCCTTTCTGTGCACCCCCCCCCCCTCAATTGCTGCCCTGTGGAATGCAAGGGTTTTTGTTTAATAATAATACATCAAATAAGATACCTACAGTTATAGCAGGACTCCAGGTCACCTGAGAGGTTATTCTGGTTTCATTCTACTGTCAGATAATACTTAAGTCAAACCATGTAGAAGTTTTCAACAATGTAATGATTTAAACATTGAAACATTAAAAATGTTTTTCCCGAAACACAGGTCACGCTAACAGTAGTAACAAAAAGTAATTTTAATTGCTTACCAGTGGGATTCTTTAAAAAAAATCAATTTTGTTACACTGACTTTGTTCTGCAACTTTTCAAAACTTACTAACAAAATGGTTTGACTTCAAAAGCAGAGCATTCTTTCATTTTCAGCTAGCATGTTGCTTGTTTATGAAGCTGTATTGTAAGCTTTATATTTTGTTTGCTTTGTAGCATCTATTTTTCGTATTATTTATTTGTGTATGAGTCAATTATCGTATCAACATAATAGTATCATCATCATTTACTGTGCCGCTGCAAGAGCTACTTTAAACTAAAGATTAATAATATGAACACCAGTGCCAAAATCATGATATTTTGGAATTTAAACTATAGCGTAATTAATAAGGCATGAAAAACAGCATTAGACTGATGCATGATTTCCACATGTGATACTTGGAAAAGTGTGTAGTCTCAAAGCAATTATAATGATTGAATGAATCAACAATAATGATTATGTCAAATTATTAGGATGACAAGCCATTGTCACCTCCCCCATCTTGGCTAAAAGGTCCATCCTATAGACCTCTGTTGGTATTATTTTTACTATTTATTTAGTATTTAGAAACATATTTTTAGGTCAATTATATTGGGTGGAGGGCACTGGCAAGTCACCAAGTTGGCCCTTGGGATGAGAGGTTAAATTTGTGAATTGTAACTTGTAGGTTAATGAATGAACGTTTAATAGAACAATTTAAACAGCTTTATATATACTATGCAGGTGCAAGGTTAAAAATTTGATCTAGCACCATTTTTTTAATACATAACTTACAGCTTTGGAGCAAAAAATAAAAAATTCCACCATGGGAGTTTGTCATTTTCTCAGATTCATTGGTATGTGTTTGCTTTGTTTAATGGATTGTTAGTATTTGTGTCCACATTAAAGACATTTGCCTTTTGCCCCCATGAAATTTTGAATAGAAAACTAGATGAATTAGCAAGTTGTTGTAGTTTATTTAGGTCCTGATTTCATTAAAATTAAAAAATATATATATTAGCGGAAGGTCTCAAGACTTAAGTTGACGAGTATGTCTATGTTTGATATATATTTTGTACTATGTACCGTGGAATCTGTGGAATCTGTTAGTGGTATATAAATATGAGGGGTACTGATATGTCAGCTACTGTTCTTAAAAAGCAAGTAAATAATTAGCTTGTTTGGGGGTGTTAGCAGTAGAGGTTGTGGCTTTAAATGTCTTCAATTAAATGTGATACATCCATTTATTTTTACTGCTAAAAATTCCTTAATTATTTTTTTAACTTTTCCAAATCATCCAAAAACAATTCCCCAAAGCATAGTAAAGCTAGTATAACAAGGCTCACAAAAAGACATATCTCAGAGTCAAAGGTCTTAGTAACTTGCCACTCAACACCATGATTGCACATATTATTTAGATATTAAAATATACAATGACATGGCACCAAGTGCAGAAGAAGGCAAATCATAGGCATCACACTTTGTCAAGTTATCCTTGACTGTTGTTGCCTAAAACATTCAATCCCCAACACATGCTTTGTGCTCAGAATTTGGTGGAGAAACATCTCCACTCATTGGCAATATAAATGAAGAATATTAAGTGGCTGATTTGTTTTTACAAGTAGATGACCTTAGGAGGCTATGGCATCGCAGGATGTGAAAAGTTAGGTAATCAGGTGTCAAAATCAGAGGGCAGACCAACCACATGTAAGAACATGTGTCCCCACACCCACAATATCAGAGATACAGAGCTATAGAGTAGATCTCTGATAAGCCAAGATACTATCTACTTAGAGTCTGGGTGTTGTCTGCAATTAAGAATGATTGCTATTCATAATGTTGTTACAATTTAGAAATGTATGATAACTCTGTGTCTTGTGGGAAAAGTTGTTAAGATGGAACTTTGTATGTACATACAGTATGTTCAGGCTTTTTCAAACATGCAAGATGAGAAGTGAGGTTTGTTTTAGGAGAGGCTTAGATGATGGAATATTTTATTGTGGAAAAATCACCTTTACTACTTTTCGCATACCCAGCAGAAACTGGATCAGATCTTTAATAGGAGGTCATAAATAGATGTCAGGACCCGGGCCAGCAGGTCGGGTAGAAGCCCAGTTGCAGGGGATACCAGGGGCTCTGTCTGTACCCCTTGATGTATCATGACTGGTAGGTAGGCACAGACAGGCACACAACAGGCGTTGTGTCCAGAAAATCAGGTCTGGAACCAAAGCATAAAGGGGAACTGTAGCAAGGACAGAGGAACTGTAACGAGGACAGGGGAACTGTAACAAGGACAGGGGAACTGTTACGAGGACAGGGAAACTAGAGTGGCAGGGCATACAGCTTGGAAGCCCTTAGGCAGGGCATACAGCTTGGAAGCCCTCAGGCAGGGCACATGGCTTGGAAGCACTCAGACAGGGCACACGGCTTGGAAGCCCTCAGACAGAGCAGATGTAGTCAGGCAGGCCGGGCCAAATCAGAATCCAAGGAACAAAGTCAAGAGCAAGCAGGTCACAACGGGTTAAATCAGAATCAAAATACTGTAGCAGGAAAACTGGCCCAGGCAATAGGCAGATAAACTGTACTGCAAAGGCCCAAACTGAAGGCCAGAGCAGGTGTAAAAGGGCGGGGCTAAACTCAGGTAACGTGGCTGAGAGGGAAGGTTGGCCACTAGTGGCTGCAGGTAGACATAACAATAAATAATTATTGTATAGTCCAGGCTGGCAGGGTGGAACCCTGACAATAGATCAATGTTTCTTGAGGTCTACCCAAAAAATGTAGTGATTGGCATGAATGCTGAGTCACCAGATAATATGAGTACAAGCACAAAACCAAGAGTGATTACTTTCTTGGGATGCCAAGTAAGTTAAACATCAAAACAAGTGTAGGTCCCTTCTCCCACAAGATGTGGAACACGTATAATATTCTAGAAAGGGTGCTTATTTTTACCAAGTAAACTTGCCCAAACTCTGAAATATTTTACTCATCCTTCTTTTAGAGGATTTATGAGGAACAGTAGTTGTTAACCTTGTAAACCTTGATGGGAAAAGAACAGCTAAGCATTTCAAACACATTTAAAGTTAAAATTCAGTGTGATTAACTTCGACAAGTGAAAAGGGATTAAGACTTACAATGCCTCACGCTTGAACTCATTTATCTTGTACTTAGACAACCAGGAGAATAGATCAAGAGTGTGGTAGAAATTGGAAAGGGATACAAGCTGAGAGTGTTAATACAAAGTTATCAACAAAAAGGACATTTTAAAGTCACCCTTTCACTGGTAGCCCTCTTGTTATGTCTGATTGACTGGCTTGGTGGCTTGTTATTTAGTTCTAATAATAATAATAACATATATTAAGAAAAATAGAACCTTGTTGAGGACCTTACTTACTAAAGCTAGATCTAACTAAACCAAACCAACTTACATAAGGTTTTATAAAGGTGAAAAACTTTAAAGCCAAGATAAATGCATTCATTTTTTTCTTTATAATGCAAAACCATTCAACTTCATATATTCAATAACTTTTTAATATGTTGTACTTGGTGAGTTACCTATGGCATTTCCATTGTCATGATACACCTCAATGAATTTTCTGGTATTTATACCAAACGCATTGAAAAGAATTTGAAATGTGACATTGTCTGAATAATATCTCTCCTCTTTCATGTATAATTCCTAAACTTTTTCAGAATGTTCCGAATTCTATCATTTTATAATATCAAGTTTCAAATGCTATATAATATATTGCAATACATATACCACCCATACATATACTGTTTTATATATATATATATTATATATATATCATATATATATATATATATATATATATATATATATATATATTACAGTTTCTGTTGGTGTGTAATGAATATATTGGTAAGTTTCTTCTTTAATATTATGGTGTTAAAAACATTAAACATCTTGTGATCAGTCTAAATTGAATAATATAGTAAAAAGAAAAGTTAATATGTGCATATAAGTACATATTAAATACATGTATAAGCACCATTATTAAACCTAGAATTATTTAATCAATTTTAGTCTCCACAGTTTAAATTCATGGAGACTAGATTTATTTCAGGGCAGCACTTTGCCGCGAGATATGCCTTATACCCTCTATATGCCACTCTGGCTCCCGGATATGCCTCTTAACCCCTTATTTGACACTCTGCCCCCCAGATATGAATTATAGCCCCTATATGCCACTCTGCCTCCCAGATATGCCTGTTTATCTCCTATATGCCACTCTGCCCCCCCAGAAGGGCATTATACATCCCTTTATACCACTCTGCCTCCCTGATATTCCCTTTTATCCCCTATTTGCCACTCTGCCTCCCTGATATTCCTTTTAACCCTCTATATGCCACTCTGCCTCTCTGATATTCCTTTTAACCCCTTATATGCCACTCTGCCTCCCTGATATTCCTGCCTCAATGTATCTTAATAATTTCATATTTCAGGACAGTTAGAGCTTGTAATGTGTTTAACAGCACAGTTTAGCATAGTAGTTTAGCAATAACAGGGTTGATTAGTGCATGAGAATTCAGTAAGATACAAAGTAAAGGTTCACAATCGTGGTGAGCTCTAGAGTTTGAATCACAACCCATGATATAACATTAATGAAATGGCTTCTTGACTGAGCATGGAATGTCATTAGCATACACAGTGTCCAGGGCTCAGGTCAGTGTGTTTAAAGGTAGGGTGCCCTTAACAGATTCTCGCACCGGGGCCCTGAGGCTTCTAGTTACGCCCTGACCTCAGCTTTGTCAGACACATATCCTGTCCAGTGGTGACAAGGGTGCAAGGCCTAGCTAATTATAAATAGCTGTATAACATTTATTTTTATCAGTTTGGGATTGCAGAGGAGTTTTCTATTGGTTGTTTATAGGATTTAGTTGTCTTCAATCAACACAAATACAGCCCCGGAATTAAAAGCTGATTTTTGCAAACGCCTATCTTAACTTACTTTTACCAACTTCGTAACGTTCCCTTAAGCCATCTGCTATATGATTAATAAACATTCTATACAGTCAATTTTTAAGCAGATACTAATCACACTTGTAATTTACACCCAATCTAGCTGTTAAATTATTTACAGCACAGAATGACAAGATCTTATAGATGAAACTAATTATTGTAGGTTTTCTAACACTCTAGTTTCCAGCATACTCATCAATTCTGAAACCTGATCTTCTTTACTACCATTTATATAGCCATCCAAAAAACAGATCAAACAGAAGGTGCTGCCGATTCAAGATGTTTATTTGTAAACATCATCAATGAACATAATCATTATAATTCCACTTTTGACGCTGAAATGTTTTGTTTTAAATATATTTTTCATGATAAAACATGCTTTTCCGATATTTTTTTTAAATTACTTTTTCATCACATAGTCCTGGCTAGCTTAACGCCAATAATATATTTCACTCTGTTAGTATTAAATTATAAATGTTCTATCAATACAGCAACTTGGCTCTTTTTAGATCACCAGATGGCCCATACTGAAATGGATGCATTGGTAAGTACAAATTTGCCTCCCTGATGCTTTTGAAATCAAGCAAGATAAATATTGTTACTTAAAACAAAATATACATAAACACACAAATTCCTCTTTGGATGAAAGTTAGCAGCAATATAAATCAAACAATGTTTGCTTAACAATGGGAAGATGGGCAAACCAATTTTGAATATAAATATTTGGAAAGTACAGAATTGTTTTTATTTTGTCATGCTCCGGAACAGGATTGCGTTGCTAATTTCTCACATATTATAAGTGATATGCACGAAGAACATACATACAATAAAATATAAAATATATTTCTAATAACAGTCCCACTTTTTAATTATTTGTAGTGTTTCACTGTGTATGAAAAGGCGATAAGTCAGCAGGCCTTTATTATATATCTAGCTTCGTTGCCAATTAGCTGAGATAGGAAGCAGGTAAAATAATTGCACTATACATGAAAATGGGTAATTTTTATTCGGAACTTTCAGGGAATAAATGGAATAAGGCAGCATGCTTGCAAAAATGACAAGCTATTTTCTAGACATGGAACTAATATAAGGTGAACTACCTACTGGTAACCATGAAGCACTATGTTATAATGATGTTGTCTCCGTTTGACGCCCCGATATCTTCTATGAATAGAAAATATTAAACATAGTATCAAATCACTGTGAAAAAGAATTGTTCTGTGGGTTTGTGAACAGCAATAGCAAACAGTTCGGAACCTAACTCGAATGCTTGTATTCTATCGTTATCATTTTTAAATGGCGGCAAACTATTACATGTACCTCTTGACCTACTGGACTTCATAAGAGATTGCTAGCATATATTGGAAAAAGTTTTCTTTGTGTTGAACCACGCAGGCGTTAGCTATAATATATCAAGCTGAAAATGTGGATTCAAGGATATTGCTTGAGATACAAATATATGTTAGCAATGAGCTGTAGTATGAAGTTTGGGGGGGTCTCCGAAACATAATTTTGCGTTAGGTTGAAGGAATGGAAAGTATAATAGGTGAAAGTTAGGTGAGGACAGCAACAGTACTTTGAAGATTTTCTGGGTTTTACAAGCAAATACAATAAAATGGCTCTGAATTTTTTTAGGCTTCTGTAGTAGTAGAGTCCCTAAAATAGGAGGTATGATTTGGCGCCAAAATAGACTCTCCCGCCAAATTCCAACAAGTCTGTTACGTCACTTCCGGTCCGCGGCCATCTTGTGATTGGCGAGATCGCAATTGTCTAAAAGGAGCGGTAGTACCAGCTGGCGCCACTAGGCGTGCAGAGGATCGCGTGCACACAACAGTACTTTGAAGATTTTCTGGGTTTTACAAGCAAATACAATGAAATGGCTCTGAATTTTTTTTAGGCTTCTGTAGTATCGGGCCATTTGGTTGAATTTGCCCCGGGGGCCAAATATAGCCTGCCATGTCCAGGCAGTAATTGATGAATATGAAGAGTCAACTGTGCAAATTGTGTTGTGGTAAAAGGGAAAGGTATATATTAATGGGAGGAAGGTATGAGGGGTCTGCAGAGGAAGGGGACTTCATGGTTTCACTCAAAGCTGAAAGGGGATAAGGGGACAAGGCTAGAAACATTTAATGAGGCACAGGGGCTGTTTCAATAGAACACATTTTTCCTGCTGTCAAAAAATATATAAAAACAGCCATTTTCGCTGCTCAATATTGAAATAATTCCATTTTGATGTCATGTCTGAAAACAATATAAGGATAGACAGTTGTTTAGCAATAATACTAGGTTTATTAAAGTACTGCCATGTGTGTTATTTTTCTGTCCTTATCATTTACAAGACAAAATTCTGTATTTAACTGAAAAAAAAACATATAAATATGATGCCATAATCTGAGATATTAAAATTAATGAAAACATGTTTAGCTTCAAATGTAAAGATTTCCTTTGAAGAACATCACATGGCGATTAAATACTGATGTTGAATCCTTAACTTGGACATTAACCTAATAATGGTAAAGATAACAGTTAAAGATAAATTCAGTGCATTACATCACATGCTGACAAATACACTAAAAGCTGTAGGATGTAATTTCTGACATTGTTCTATGGAGCATTATTTTAATAGTAATTATAAGGCTTCTGTGAGTGTGGAAATGAAATAACCAGAAATCTTAATGAGAATATGCATATTTGACCAAGGTAAAAAAAAAAATTTGCTCTCAGTTGGTACTTGTATGATTAGAATGAAAGTTGAAACATTTACCATTCAACATTAAAACTAAGGGAGCATCTGGTGGAATTCAAGAATCTTTACTGCACTGAACATATAATCAGCTGCTTACTTAGTGGCAAGCAAGTTCAATATTCATCATGCAATTCAGTGTGCCTTTGACTTTAACATGAAATCTAAGTTTGGGCAATGAGTTTCCAATTTAGCCAATAAGGAAGCATTGAGTAGACAAACAAGAGGACACCTGGGTCAATTA
This sequence comes from Spea multiplicata, assembly GCA_009364415.1. Classification (NCBI taxonomy): domain Eukaryota; kingdom Metazoa; phylum Chordata; class Amphibia; order Anura; family Pelobatidae; genus Spea; species Spea multiplicata. The sequence goes on along the minus strand of VKOC01005077.1, from coordinate 14,678 downwards.
ACTTTATATTCAATTCATTCTTTCACATGACCTTCAATCACTTCAAAAGCTCCCTTATTCCTTTCTGTTTTGTGGATCATATTACTATTGCTATTATAGTGCAACCTTGAGGAAAACCTTTAAAAAATCTATTCGTGGAAAATAATATTGAAAGAATGTCTGCTTTTCTCCAGACCAGGCTATTGTTCTTAAAATAATTGTAGAAGGATCTAGAAGATAGATTCAGCATGTTTCCTTGTACGTATCTGAAACAAAGCCCCCCAAAAAAACGTAGGATGCCAAACTAACTTACAAGAAGCACCACAACATGAAGACTACACATACTTTTAGACTATTCTAGAAGAATGAGTAAGTCTTTGCTCTAATCTATGCAGAGATAAAGTAGCTGCAAATAAATGGAAACAATCCTCCATAAGACAAGAGGTCTTGAATTGACATACCGGAGGGCAGTATTAGTTTTCAAACATGCATCGACATGTAAATTGGGGCCCGAAACCAAAATTTCAGGATTCACTTGGCTGAAACCGAATCTGAAACCGAAAATGACCCCCCAAAAAAATAGCCACACTTTTATTAAAAGTAAATAACACACCAAAATTAGGCAAACAAAAATCAACAACATTAATATATATATGATTAACAATAAAGCTCCTATCGTGCCAAGGCATACCCAGATTCCAGCATGTACTGGCTGACTTGGCATGATAGGAGTGTGATTGCTGTTAATCATATATAGATTAGTAGTGTTATTGTTTTTTCTGTCCAATTTTGGTGTGTTACTTACTTTTAATAAAAGCGTGGTTAAAAAAATTCATATATATAGACTTCTGCAGGGTCCCGGCTGTACGAGCAACTTCTCTAGCCCCGCCCCCAGGGGAAGGAGGAAGGGGGCAGAGTCATGTGATGTGTGAGTTCCTGCTTTTCCTGACCGGTACACTGTGAGACCAATGCACAAGTAAGCAGCCCAGCCTCTGCAGATGATTATTTTCGTCCGTTTTTTTTTTGTTTCGGCATTTTGCTGATAATGCCCTTTTCGGCCGATATTTTTCAGGCACCGAAAATACATCTCACCAACCTGATATCTCTATAGACTAATCAATTCTGTTTATTAAAATAGACCATTTAGTTCTTTCTGAATTACCATGGTGAGCCTTCAAGATAATGAAACCCAAATATCTCCCCATTTTGACTTACTGGTCTTTAAACCAACCAGCATGTGTTTTGGTCGTTATACATTGTGCCTTTAGCTTCTTAGTATATTTGTGTATGTACATCAATGAATATCAAGGTGACTTTTTATTTTACTATTTTATTTTCACACTATAAAGTAGTATCCTTAGATCGTGCCTTCTAGCTCTTCCTGGATTATAATTCCCTGCCTTCTTTCTTAACCTTTACTTTTGACCTCACCCTCAACACATTGCTTGCGTTCCTGACAATTCTTTCCATCAATTGTGACCTAGACCTTTGTCTGTAATAATGATCAAGTCTGTGTTCCCATTCAAGATGCAAATGTTCTTTAGTCAATGTTTCAATTCCTCCTTCACTATTTCCATTTTCTGTCTTAAAATGAACACATTTGCTCCATCTTTGGGATGTATATTCTCAACATTATACCTATACATATACATACCCTAATACTCGCAATAATCAGTTGAGTCTTAAGGAGTTAACTGTCCTCTTTTACTCTTTTTTATTTTTGTTCATAAGAGTCATTTTGAGGTAACATTGAATGTTAGGGGTTGTGATGCAACTCACATTTTTGTAATTAGTATAAAATATTTGTTTAAAGTAGAGACTCCAGACTTTAATTATCAGTGTTTATTTCATATACAGCATGCTGCAGTCTGAATAGAAAGTTAATTTGGCACCAATTATTGGTTTGAAAGAATGGCTATGTGACAGGAATAAATTCTTTGGCCGGAAAGAATCAGAGAAGCTTCTCTTCTATCCAATTGTATCCTGATAAAGAGAAAGTCCCAGAGGGAGTGATGCTATCAGAATTACAATATTGAACTGTTGACCTTATATACTCTTCAGTTCTGAAACAATAACTGGGATCCGTAACAAAGTGTCAGATTTTCACAAGGAAAGGGCATGACTACAGCGATAAAGATATAAAAGAATAGATGCAAAAAAAATGCATTGGCTAAACTGACTAAGTATAATAAATGTTCACAATTATACTAAAATTGTGATAATACTTTGGTTTAAATATGCATTGCCCATTTGCTGCTGTGAGAAATGAAGCATAAAGCGATTTAAATGAGAACTTGCCTCTTTCTATATTAATATCAAATCTGAATGACTCCAATAACATATAATTCAAAGGTTAATATACAGCTAAGGGGTTTAATAGCAGTAAATGTTTTGCTTTTTAACATGTTGATTGCTGGCATTCTTTGGATTGTTGTGGTATAACAATGTCACCCTACATCTCTTCCACTGAGCTGTGCAACCAAAATGATATGTAGACATCAATGCAAATGAGGTCTTACCATATACTAAGTACAATGAATGTTAAATTAAAAATCATATCACCACCACAGTAAACCATGGATATTTCCAATCATTCCCATCTCTTTTTTTCCTCCTCATATCTCATTATCTCTATACTCTTCCTTATATTTTCCCCTTGTCCCCATCTCTTCTCCATCTCATTACCTCTCTTCTTCCTCCCTATCTTATTCATTATTATATTTGGCTCCTCCCATTCTTGTTTTTTTGCGACATAAAATCTTTAAAAATGTATTGAAGAGCTGAAAGCATTCATCAAATAAAAAACAAAACATGCATATGATGTTGAATGCATGTATTGCTGTATTGTAAGCTTATAATTAACATTATAATACATCCAGAGACTGTAAAGAATCTAATAGTATCTTAGTGATATCATTAGTTATAAATACAATAAAGGAATATTGTAATCCAGACATAGGGGGACCACAGACCATGGACCCCCTCCCCCAAAAAAATAAAAGTCTGATCATATGTTAATCTCAATCTAAAATTATGTGTATGAAAGCATTATTGTCAGTCTTACTGGGGATAATTCCCCAGTAACTGTAAATACAACTGTAGAAAACCCACTATATTCTGGGTTGTTAGATAAATATAAATTCAAGCAATATCAAGTAAATGTCTACTTTTAAATCTTAGTTATAATTAATCAATAATGGAACATTAAAGTAAATGTTTTTTTACAGGCCTGCTAATTCTTTGCACATATGCTTTTGATCAGGTCTGCTGAATTCTTTCTTGCAAACCTGACTCAGACTATCTATATCAAACTATTTCAGTATTAAGGTGGGCCGTCAAGACTTATTGGGGCATGAGCCATAATGGCCCACAGCTCTGCAAGGTCATCAAAAGTGTAATTCCGGATGTCTATGACATATTAAAATAGTTCATCATAGAGCTGTTCTATCCAGCTTTAGTGGGACACAAGCCAAAGTGGTGCTTAGCCTTTCTCACCCATCAGATAGACAGTGATGTCTAAGGTCACACCAGAAGCCATTTGAGATCTAACTTAAGTAGGTAACTTAAGTAGGTCTTGTTATTGTGATGCTGTATCCCTGACAGAAGACAGTTTAAAACTAGCACGCATGTAAGGAAGATTTCACAAAAGCCAAAGAGCTCTTAGGGTTTTGCATGAACAAAAACATTTGTTGATTAATGGGTGGGGGACTATATTGTATTCAACATTAAACACATGTAATGAATTGGATTTTATAAAGTAAAATTATATATATATATATCCAGAGAATGTATTGTATTGAAGTTATGTGCATTGCTGTGTAAATTCAGACCATTACAGTTGAAAAAGTCAAACTTTTTACTAAACAAATATTTTGAAATAATGGTCACAGTATATCTTCCAAATAAGTGGATTCTACTTTTTTTTTTTTACAGTGAAGCTATAACAACACAGCGGAAACAGTAATCTTTCTTATTTTGCTACAAATCCCAATTCCCTGTCACTTGCATGTATTAATTCTAGAAGTTTATATTGATGCAGCCCATTTTATGTGAAATATGACTATTAATTCATTTGCACTCTACTAAACCAAAATAAAACAAAAAAATTCAAAAGGTTTTCAATATATTTTTCATATTAGTCTACATCATTTTGTTACCGTAACCTATTTTAAATTGGACCCATTCAGATTCAAGGTTGCAGTGGCGTTATTTTTCTCCCTAACTATACCGAAATTTAAGAACATGGGAAGTTTGAATTCTGAGCTCCAGCTGTGTTGAGCATATCGCTGCTAGGCCATCATACTAACTCAAAAGTAGATTTAATTGGCTAAAATACATAAATTATGCATGAATCACGTTATATGTTTTGGATCTTGAGAATTCTTTCTGTAAAGGAGTCACACAATGTCCAAATCTGTGCTGTGAATGTCCCGCAGCTACCATAGACAATAAACAACAAGAAAACAAGGGAATACTATGTACTGTGAGATCACAGTCTAATTCTCGCTGGTAGTAATGGACAATAAATTAAAGGTATTGTTAAGATGCAGCAGATACCTTCTGCAATTTGTTGTTTTTTATTCTAAATTCTTTTACACTTTGCTATAAATAGCTTTTAGATGATCCCCCGTTTACAGGACAACAATCTGTCATATGCCTAATGTTGGAGGGATATTATCTACCTTTGTACATAATCTCTAGCATTCACGTAGATAAAATGTGTTGCTTTTTACACCTTCGACAGTTTAGCTGCAGTGTAAAGTTCACAATATCTTAACTAAATACTGGAATGAGGGCGACACATAAGTAAAATTACTTTTTGTTGTTATCAAGAAGTTCTTGTTCAAAATGTACTTCAAATAGTGTGTCCTACTTAATCCCTTTATTTGTAATGGGAAATCATTTTATTCTACATTTCTAGACAAACGTATAATTCAAATACAAATTACATATGATGACATCACCAAGTTCCTTTGTAAATAAAATATACTTATCCGCTATCCTCTTTAAAAAAAATGAAATGTCTCCCTTTTTAATGCACTGTTGGCGTCAATATATTTTCCATTTGTAAAATATATTTATAGTCTATATCAGGATTATAGTTTTAAGGGTTTTTTGATCTATGAAATTGTTTGTATGAGTCAATTATGTTGTATGGGTTAATTTAGCCTTAATCCTTTCTAAGGCAAACATGGGAAAAAAGTAGAAAAAAAGACATTTCTGTTTGACACATTCGCTAATGAGATCTGAAATATTTAAAGTCTCTGTGAAGTGTCAATTAATTTACCCAATGAGGAGAGACATTGCATTAGAAAAATTTTGTAGACGATTCTTTTATCATCAGGAAGTGCTTTTCACACATTTCTTACAGAAAAGAATATGCCATGACTAATTCAAATTTTCAAAGAGATCTTTAAGTCGTTTATTTAGTTGTATTAAACAAATTATATGTCAAGTTTAGCTTAGAAACATTTTTTTCATCTTCATTTCTGCTCTAACGTCTTTAGATATAGAATTGCTGACAAGCTTTCCTTTATGTTGCTAACATGCCAATATTTTTTTCCTAGCATACACGGTTTATGTGGTTTTATGATTACTAACCAAGCTCTATTAAGAATTATTACACTTAACGTTCTCCACCTAGTAAAGTATGTTTATAACCTATAGCCTGAAACACAAACAGAAACGTTTATTGGTCTGTGTCACGCAACAGTTGTATAGGAGACACTGAAGTCAGGTGGGACTCAAGGGTATGGTAAAGTTCAAAAAGCTGAGGTCAGGATTCCAGAAAACAGGATACACGGGTAACACATGCCAGAGTCAGGATGCCAGAGATACATGTGGTCGAGAGACAAAGCCGAGGTCAAACACAAAGGACTAAATATCACAACACACTCTGAGGGTTAGCACTAGGCATAGATGACCATCAGAAGGCAAGGATCCTTCAGACTGAGGTGTTTATATAGGAACCAGAAGTGCAGATTCAAATTCGCCGCCAAAACAGTACGGACGTCACTTCCAGTATTGGGATTTGCGGCCATCTTGAGTGTGGTGTAATCTTCCATCATATAGACCTGTAGTGTGGGAGTTTGCCACTAGAGGGTGCGTGAGCGCCGAAGCAGGTTGCCGGGCAGAAATATGTCTCCCTCTCCTGCACGGCTCTTCAGAGGACTGCAGTGGTGGACGAGAACAGAAGGGGGGTCTCCCTCTCCTCCGCTGTGGCAGCTGCGGCAGTAGTCATGGGGTGGAGGGGCCTCTTAAAGTCCCATTGCGGGACTGTCCTGGCCAATCCGTTGGGTGGTTCCAAAATTAGCAGGGGGGGCAACAGGGGGGGCAAGGAATAACCTAGGAGGGCAGTTGCCCCCCTGTAGCAACACCACTGATTATAAGACAAGTGCTCTGAAAAATAACCATCGTCTTATCTTCAAGGTTGTCTTAAGATCCAGATCCCCCGCAGCACTGCAGAGGACCTGGATCCTCCTCTCTGGCAGCCGGTAGACATTTGTGAGATGCGCACAGACAATCTCTGCTGCTGCTAGCACTTCTGCCGGGGCTTCTATGACGGAGTACCGGCATCACGTGACCGTCCAGTGCTCATTCATAGAAGCCCCGGTGGAAGTGCCGGCAGCAGCAGCGGAGGTTGTCTGCGAGAACCACACAGACCTCCACTGGCTGTCCCACTAGACACCAAGGAATCTGGAGCACGGGGGAGAAGTCTAAAGAAGCACTGGTAAGTTGGGGGAGGGCAGGAGTGACAAATGGGGGGCTTTAAAGGGCTTTCTGGAGGCAGAGTAGCATATAGGGGTTAAAAAGAATATCAGGGAGGTAGAGTGGCATGTAGGGGGTTAAAAGGAATGACAGGGAGGCAAACTGTCATATAGGGGGTTAAAAGGAATATCAAGGAGGCAGAGTGACATATAGGGGGTTAAAAGGAATATCAGGGTGGTAGAGTGACATATCGTAGGTTAAAATGAATATCAGGGTCCCTCCCCTTCCCTCCCTCTCCCCTCCTTACCTTCTTCTACCTCTTTCTCTCTTGTCTTTCTCTTGCCTTCTTTCATCGGATATTACCGAGATTCCGTTTTCCTGCCGAGCTTGGCTCTGGTTCCAGCTGCGTCTGGTATACTCCGGGCCTTTCAGTTTTTGCTCGGCTTCGCATACGCTACGATACTGTGTTTGGCATCCCATTACAGGATAGGCTATGCCCATGTTTACTCAATGATTCTGTGCCTTGACCTGTGTGTTTATGCCATGTCGATGTTTTACTTTTGGCTCTGGCTTTCATGGAAAACCTGTCATGTGTTTCTTTTTCTGTTCTCTTATATCATAAAATACAATAAATTACTTCTTAAAAAAAAAAATGAATATCAGGGTGGCAGATTGGTAAAAATGGGTTAAAATGAATATCTTGGGGGCAAAGTGGCATACAGGAGGGTTAAAATGCATATCTGGAAGTGGCATATAGGGGTATAACAGAAGAAAAGTTGGAGCAGGAGTGGAGGTATATAGTGTTAAAAATAAAACACCAATGGCTAGAAAAAAAGGTAGTAGATCAACTAAGTAACAATGAGTTTTATGAAGTCCCAGTATTGTGACGCAAGTCATGGTTGTCGGTGCCTGTTGGTTTCATAAGGCAAATAAAGGGTCAATATCCAATGAAACAATGGTAAGGAAGCACTGACGTATATACGTAGAGAACACAGTATATGTGAGCAATGAATGAACTACAGGGCACAGATTTATAGGAAGGAGGGAGAGACTGTGCCTTTAAGAAGAGGATTTGCATGCACGCGCACCACTAGAGGGTGTGCGAGAGACAGAACATGTTCTCCGTCTCTGTTGGGATGGCCTGAAGATCACAGTGCTGGGAAGAAGATCGCAGCACCGTCAACGCCGGGGAGTAAGCGGGTCTGCCACGTCGGACCCCTCTTCGTGCGTCGCCATAATGGCGGCGTGGGTCAGAAGGAGGACGCGGCGTGGGACCGAGGTGAGTACTGCGGTGGGGACCTGACACAGGACTTGCCCAGATTGCATCCACGTGACTTACCCTACGCCCAGATTGCACCCCCAGTGGTCTTCTTTCACAGTTTCAGAGTCCCTTTTCTCTTTTTTTCTCCCCGTTTGACCCCCTTTCTCATTATATCTCCTATTTGTATTTATCTCATAACTTCCATTTGTCTTTATCTCCTTGTTTTTTGCTTTATCTCTATCTTTTCTCCCGATTTCTCCTACTTCTCATTATCTTTCTCCCTTCTCATATGCCTCCTCCTTTTCATGATCTCTCATCTCTCCCCTTTGTCCCCATCTCTCCTCTATCTCATTATCTCTCTTCTTTTTCCCTATCTCTCATCTTATTCATTATTATATTTGGCACCCCTCCAATATTTTTCCTTGCCTCTCCCCTAGTAACTCACATATGCACACAAATTCAAACTCACACACACTTACACATACATACTCACACATTTACGCACTCATGTTCATACACAAGTATTTATACATCCATGCTCGCACACATACAGACATATACACATCCATACTCACGCATACACATCCATGGTCACACACACTTATACATCCACACAATAGCACATAGACATCCATAGTCACAACAATTACTCATTCACATCCATGGTCACACATACACGTCCATGCTTATACATATCATGGGTGAGGTAAATGTGCTGTAAATAATACAAATTCTATATAATTTCAACAAAAAAAACATTGGTTACACTCAAATGGGTGTATAAAGGAAGAAGAAGCAGTAAAAAAGCAAAATATTTAAAAAAAATTATTGAAGGATGTAAAACAGTTCAGTGGTAAATCCCAGTGCATCATGTGTGAGAAAGGTTATGTAAAGAATATAAGCACAGGAGGGTAAATAATTGGGTGTACATTTTTAAAGTAATTTACTGTAGCACTGGACTGGGTAAACATTTGGAGGTGGACAGTCACCTAGTGTATCTGCAGTAGTATAAACCCTGCTCAGAGGTGAAGGTCACTGCTTCTGCTTGATATACACTGGGATATGTCAGGAATATCTCTATCATAGTATTTATTTCTGGCTAGCCACTTGGGATTCCGACATTGATATTTTATTGCAACAATCTTTTTCTCATCTCACCTTTTATTTCCTCCTTCGGTTTCCTTCCCCTCATTTTAACACTTTTCATCCTGTCTCTTACACATTCCATTCTATTCAGCTTCTCATTTAACCCTATTATCTTCACTGCCTTTGACTTTTAGGTAAGCCCTTTAATTTAGATGCTTCTTGTTTACTCTCTTCCTCTGTTTGCTTGTTATTAAATAAAGATGTCAAAATGATGGCCGGCACTGCATTCATCTTATTTTTGGCAAAACCCATATATATATATATATATATATATATATATATATAAAATATTTTTTTGATCTGAGGAACAATATGTCAGTTTTGCCCACTGATATTTTTTCTGTATGTCTTTGATCCAGTGCTGGTGGTTAATCTTACAAGAAATCTTTTTTACTGACAATACCATTTTATATCACATTAAAAAAATGCTCATTATTTCTAGTTAAGAAACTAAAATTTAGATCATTTTGGGTTTAATTTATTTCACCATTCAGATTTAATTCAGTCCAATTTGCAAACTAGATAAAGTAGAGCACACCTGTATAGTCTAACCTAAACCACAGTCTTGATTAATGCCATTCACAGGGCGTTAATTAAGAGCAAACTGTAATCTTATCAAACCAATGTTTTCTCTTAACTGGAGCTAACTTTAAAGTACTTAATTGGATTAAAATTCAATGTTATGAGGTAAATTGGGTAAAGGATAATAAGTTGAAAACTATTAGTAGTAATAGACATTTTTCAGCCTACTTTTGTCTTTTAAACTCCCTAGGTGTAAGAGGCAAGTCTGTTCTGTTTTTGGCTACATCATAGTAACATTGTAGCAATACCCTCAAACTTTTGGCCAGCGATGGTGAACATTTTTGGCCTGGGTTTCTGTATGAAACCAAGTTGCAGACCAAGTTGCATACTTCAGGCATGTTGATACATACCCCTGACGTAGTGCAGTATTGTTTTTACTGTTTAGAAGAAAAAAAACCCGAAAAGTTTGTCCAAATCGTTTTTGGCCCATTTGCTTATTTGTTCAAACAAAAGTTGTGAGGCATTTTTAATTCATGAACAAAATGTGTTGCTGGGTGCCCACATTCACACTCATTCACCTTGAGACCTTGATTTTCCTTTTTTTAAATTATGTATTGATTTCTTTTTTAGATATATTATATTTGTTTAGGGGAGGGTGTGTCACCTTTTAGCCCCTGTGGATACAAGGTGAAATTGCATCAACTCGACTCTCCTGCAGTCAAGTGAATGTGAGTTGGACAAACACGAGCTAGCTTTAGTAAATTTGCTATTTGGACTTGTGTCTAGCAGTAAGTAAATCCTTTTGAGTTAAATATGTATGTAAAGCATAACCTGTGCTCTATTGGAGTTTTTTCAAGTACTGTTTTAAAAAAAAAACATTTTTTTAACTTAGCAATCTTAGCAATGTTTAAAAAAAAGATTTTTGTTTGGAAAACCAGATTTTTGTTTACTGGAGGAATGAAAACTGACATTTTTTGAGGCGTCAACTGACCCCATTTGTTGAGGCGTCAAGGCTGGTCAATAAGGGCATTGGAATACTATTTATGGAATTCATTTGCAGTGACCTGCAGAGGAAAGACATTGATTTACAATTATTACTAAGACTGAATTGGACCGGAGTGTTGTAAGCGTATGGCATGGTCTTAGATTTACATGGAGGTTTTAAGATGACACTAACTTTAAATAACCATTTAGAAATGCTACCAAAATTTAGCATTAATTGTTCTTAATTTCCAGTTGTATTAAAAATCTGAGTTTTAATTTGCACTCAAAATGGGTTCCTGTCAGCCAATTGGCATGATAAAGAAACATGGTAAAGAGATATCTGGCTGCATACTTATGATTATGACTGTATTTACAATTATCATTCTCTGTTGAATTGTACCTAAAGAACAAGATCTCCTAAGTCATGGTTTTAATATACCTTGCTTATATCACTTCAATTTCTCTGCTGATCCATCTGCATTATTCGGGCCTCGTGGATAACTTCTGTATCAGGGTGGACCCTTTGCGCCTACCACAGGGACAATGTCTCCCCTATTCCTCCAACTGGAGGTAAGGTTTCCCCTGTGGTTTGTGCTGATGCTCTGCCTAGATGCAGAAGTGCACCAAGAGGCCAGGGTAACATAAGGGATCAACGGAGAAGACAGAAGAATGAAAATGCAGAGAACGAGAACAAGGAGAAGAAGCAGAAAACGAGAAGCAGACCTCTGGAAAAGAGTGTGAGAGATCATGAACTCATAAAAAGGTTTCACCTTTGTTTTCATTTGTTTCATTGGGTCCTTCTCGTTTTCAGATATTTCTACGAATTAACGAGTGCACAATTCTACTAATTAATTTTTCTGTGAGATTTATAAGTATATAAAAAGTTCTAGCGTAAAAGAATGAAAGGGAGACTGTAAATTGAGCATATAGCAGTAGTTAGAAAAACAAATCTGCTGAGCACAGGTATAGAGAGCTATAGGGAGGACACAAGGATAATGCAGTTAATATGTGTGTAGGCGAACTTTTGTTATTGAGTACACTTTGCTATTTGACATTTAAATGTTTCTAAATTAATGAAAACTATAGGGAGAAGAAAACAGCTTAAAAAAGACATGAGGGCAAAGTATGATTGTATATACTACAGATATATAACTTCAGTAGAGAAAGCATTCAGAACTAGACCCTATATGTCAACAGCATTCACTTATGTAAACATCCAGTGTTTCATTGTGGATACAACAAATATATATTTTACATCTCAAAGAAATGTAGGCAGAACCCATCCAACAAATTTATCATTACATGATGTACAGAATTTTAGAAGAACTAAATATGGTTACCAAGGCCAGACTGGTGATGATGAGGTGGCGATGGCACCAGTCGCCAGTGCTGCCGATGACTGGATATGCATGGCCGCCTGCTCTCTTTTTATACTTGTGTAGCTGATAGATTATTTTAAAACATGTTTCATCTTCAGTTGTTAATAACTGAACCCAACATATGATAGAGATAAGATCACAGTAATTTTTGTGTATATAAAAGTATATCTTTGTATGTATTCATAGATATATTTATTTTTTCTTACAAAACATAAGAAACAGTTGGTCCGGGGAAGATACAATCGTATTCATCCTCAAAAGACTAGGAGAAATGGCCAAGATACACAGTATCTCATTTAAGTTCAAACTACGGGAGACAAAAAAAAAAAGAATTGGAAACAAAGAAAGGTGAAAAAAAGTCTTTGAAATTATACTTAAAAGTACACAAGGACAGAGTGGACAGACTGTTTTGATAGTTTGTTAGGTGCATCATCAGCACATAAGACAAGTTCCTTTGTTAAACTTCCTGCATCTTTACTACAACTTAATAGAGTTGTGCATTTTGATTTATAAAAATGTTATTTTGGACAACAATAATTCATTACTAAACATAGTGACAAATTAGGTGGGGCAGGGCCAGGGACTGTGCTGTGCATGCATGTAGAGTGTTTTTAGTTCTTGAAATAATGTTCCTGAATTTGGTTTAAGACACTTTAATATATATGCTACCAGCAAAACTTCTAGTGTTTGGATAACCCTACAATAATCATTGATAAATATGGTGACAAATTAGGCATTTGACTGTGGTTGCGAGCACTGTGTTTAAGTTCTTGAAATATTCCTGAATATAGTTTAATAACCCCTTAGCGACAATTGACGTACTAGGCACGTCACAGTAGAACATGTAGTTATGACAATTGATGTACCTGGCATGTCATGGGGATAAAGGAGCTTAAAAAATAAAACATCTAGTTTGAGGTCAACACAAAACAATAATTCATTAATAATTAAATATTTTGTGCTCTGTTTGTGGACAACCGAAAACAGTGACAAAATCAGACATTTGACTGTACTTGCACACAGTGTGACTGTTTTTCAGTTCTTGAAATACTGTTCCTGAGTAGAGTTTAAGACAGTTGCCAACTTATGCTACCAGCAAAACCTCTAGTTTTTGGAGATTTTCCCAGGCAAAGTAGCAGGGAATACAGTTTTTCCAGGACATGGCAGGGGAAGACTCTTTGGCTACAGCCAGGGGGCCAGGACAACTCATACATAGGCAGGGTAAGTAGGCTGGTTATTGATGGATAAAATGGCATAAAAGACAAAGCCAGGTAGAGTTTATATAGAACTGTTCTGAAGATCTGGATTGTAGCATACTTGACAGTGGACAACACAAAATAATAATTAGTTGATAATAAATATTGGTGACTAATTAGGCAGAACAAGGCACTGGACTCTGCTGTGCGTGCACGCAATGTGTTTTTAGTGAAATAGTGTGTTTACATTGGGTTTAAGACAGATGCATTGTTACGCTACCAACAAAACCTCTACTTTGTGGACAACACAACATAATAAATCATTAGTATTGATGGCAAATTAGACAGGGGATTTAATTTTTACCTGCAACTACAGTCGATTTGAATGTGTCTCTGAAGCCTTTTTTGCCTGGAGTCAGAAATACAACCAGCCACATGCAGCAGTACTAGCAAACATCCTAGCTATAGTAGTTATAAAATATTCACTACTAAGGACAGAGGGTCGTGGTGCCTTGGTGGGATCAAAGGTGAAGGTAGCTTGTTAGCTATTCTATGGTTAAGCATTGAATACAACAATTAGCAGAGCCACAGCAATCCCCACTAGTGCCTCCACTACCGCAAGCACTGCAATTACTGGAATGTTTCTAACTTTCTAGAGTAAAGATCGGCAGGAACTGTTAGATGATAATAGCAGACCTATGTTTTGGAAGAAAGAAAGAAAGAAAGAAAGAAAAGGGAAGGTCAACCTTCCCTTGCAGCAAAAGTGGTTCTTTTGCATGATTTGGTCATTGATAAGGCCATTGATAATGTCTATGATGATGACCTAGATTTAGATTATGGGCCATCTTCCATTGGTGACTTGTGGGCCCCAAGTATGCTTTCTCATTCTCGTTTTTCTTCTTCTCCTTATATTCCTCTTATTTCTTGAAATATTTGTTTCCCATGCCTTCATAGACTTCCCAACTCCTAAATTGTATACTCTTGGAATCTTATAATCTGAGAAACATAGAATGGTAGATAAAAAAAACATTTAGCCCATCAAATCTGCCTTTTCTTCTGACGTAAAGAAATATTAATCAGTTCTTGGTCTCGTCCTTAGTATCAGGATAGCTTTATGTCTATGCCATGGAAATGTAAAATATTTCACTATGCCCTTTCAGCAAAAAGAAAAAAAAATAAATTCCTATCAATTTTCACAATTAAAACCAGATGGCATAACCTCAGCCACTTTCAGCTGCATATCACTTCAAGCCTAGAGCTGCTGGTTACAGACAATCTGTATGACTCTGTATACAACTGTAGAAAGCTTTCTTCTGCTAAAAAGAAGTAACTCTGTGGCTTGAATGTCGCCTTGTGAGAGCAATACAAACATGGTATAAGATTTGAGCAATATAAGCAAAATTAACAGAAACAGGTCTCAAGTGTGGTTATTGGCAAAATGGATTTTTTTTGAAGCGGAGGAGAGAGAGGGGCGCCGAGCAGGTAAGCGAAAACCACTCGGCG